>JASKGM010045458.1:0-21319 GCA_034509205.1 Ceratonia siliqua
CTTCTCCAGGCAGAAACAAAAATAACAGTGCTTGATTTCCTTGTCCTAATGTGTACCTTTATGCTTTGTTTTACTTTTAGATGGGTTGCCAAGCTCTAATTCTCTTGTTTCAGAGAGTACCTTCTCTGATTCTCTCTCTTTCTCTTTTTTAACTTAAAATATCACATGCAAGTAGGAGCTGTCCAAAGCACAAATTCCTCGCTTTATCACAAGTGTGTGACATAGTGTCTAAAGATGAAGGATGACTGGTCATGGTCCAACTGAAACAACAACTACCGCTTGGATAATTTATGTCCTCACTCTTTGCTTTTTATCCTCCAGTTAAAGTGAAAGAGTTAAGTGACTCATTGCTTTCCATTCTTCATTTTTTTTCTCCAGGTTTGAAACTGCCTTTTGAGGGTTTCATACCCTAGAGTAAGGCACACGCCCTAAAAGAATTTGCTTTCATTCAACCTTGAATAGTTATGCATTTGCATTAATATATCTTAGACATATATGATATGCTAATGAATTCCAATATTCCTGGTGAGGAATGTTGTACTTGCACAGGCTGATTTAAAATACTGCATATACAAACATATACCTTTGTCAGAATTTCTTCATATACATCTGGCTTTTGTAAAGTTCACCCTACACTATAAAAAGTAAAGTGCCAATGGAATAACTGTTGATGAGAAAGTTAAGAAAACGAATTTTTACACATTTATTAGTAGTTATTAGATTGCTCATATTTTATAAAACTCTGAATCTACTTGCACTTTACTCTCAATACAGAAAGCTTTTGGATTTGTATAAAAGAAAATACTTAAACTTGAGGGAAATAGGCTGGTTCATGTGAATCATGTCATTTTGACTGTTTCATTAGAAGGATTATGGAAATAATACTATTCTTAATTTTCTTGATATTGCATTAAGAGATCGAACACTTTTGCTGATCCCTAGGGGTGTCTAGATGCTTTACACTGGCTTCAACTGAAGAAGGGTATCATCCTCGCAAACGTTCTTGTTCAAGTTCCCTTGCCATATTAGGAAATGGGAAAAATTGCAGAGTGGGACCTTATGTTTGGATATTTGGTACGGTTTGTACCATGTTAAGAGTGATGTACTTGATTGATACTCTGTTTTCTGATCAAAGAATGTGTGACCCTTAAGAATCTAAACAATATGGCGGAACCCACTTCCTGTGTTTAAAATTTGAACAGTAAGATAAAACAAAGCTGAGCATTTTACCTATTTTGGCTTTTCTAGATTCTCAAGACTGGTCTTAAAGCTATGAGCTCTTTGGAAACTTGTTTTAAACCAGAGGACCCCATAATCCTTAGCATAACGGTCTCAGTACAGTGAGCACTGATTCTAAGGCCAAGGAAAAAGAAGAACAGAAACTCCAAGAAGTTGATTTAGTAGTGGAATTAATATGTGATGTGTAATTTGGTTGATTGTCATGGGTTCAAATTTTAGTTTTGTCCATATTTTAGAGATACGTTGTAAAGAATTTTGTGTGAATCTTCTAGTTTTGGCGTGGATGTTAAATTTTTGAGTAAACCAGAGAGATAAATTAATTGAAATATGCATAAGTTAATCTGGATACTACCCAAGTGCAATTAAAAGAAAGAAGAAAGAAAGAAAAAAAAAAAAGCAAAGCAACCTAAAGAGCATAGAGTGAAAAAGCAAGCTGTAATTGCTACGTGTCATATCCCTTAGTAATTCAAATAATTTCAGAAGGTACCTTAAAATAATATCAGAAAAGAATGAAATTTTATGAGATAATATGGTGCTTCTGGAGATATTAAAAATAATTCACTCTAAAATTATATGAATTTTTTTTCAAAACTTAAAAATAGTTAATTATAAGTTAGGAACAAATTGAATGAATTTTGATTGGCAGGACCGAAGTCGTTTAGAAAACTCGTTGGGTGCTGTAAAGGAAAGGTAAAAGTTGGAGCTACAAAGAGAATGTTACCTAAACATTAGCTAAAGTGAGATGCTTGGTTGGTTGATGTGCTTTAAAACTGGACATCTAGGGTGGATATGTTAGAATATATGCTTATCTGCTTTCTTCAAAATACAACAATCTAATCATACGCCGGTATCCTTGTAGCCCTCACCTACTGCCTTATCAATTCCTTTCAACATCTGAATCCAAAACTTAACCATTTCTCTTTGAAATTTGTCATATTTAGATCACTTGGGTTTACTGGATAGGATCCATCTAATAATCACATATCAGTCATAGAAATATCCCCAAGATTGCCAAAAACAGAAGCTATGACAGATTCTCTCGAAACCAAAGGCAAAATTGATTATTATTGTTTTTGTCTACTTCTAACATTTGCTTTCACAATACTTCAATTCCACAAAGTGAGCCGTTTTCATAGCCATAGGTTACATTCTTCCATGCGTTTTCTGTCTCACGCATTTAATCAGAAGCATGTTAGGCCAAAACTTTCAATGTTTCCTATTGGATCCCACGCTAGAAAAATCTTAGTACCTATGCTCCTCCTTATAACGCATCTGTGGGTAGAACTTGATTACATAGCTTCCATGGAAACTTTGTTACTCTCAGAGGCAGTGCCAATCTCCAACAGACCTTTAAAGGAGTACTAGGTATTTTATTTTATTTCTTTTTACACATGTTGATATATATAGTAAGTAATGAATTCAGAAAAGATACTTTGTAGCTTTTTTTCTAACAAAATATATGCAACTTAGACATAGCAGAGAGTAGAGAATATATAATTATTTAGCTAAAATTTTAAGAACTGAATTCTCCTCGTGATCATGTTAGATCTAAGGATTAAGAAGCTCTATCCATCATTGCCTGCCTCATCTAACGACTCATAGGAAAAATAGTTCCTTCATGTAAATCCTGAATTTTACTAATGAATTAAGAATATTATGATGAAGAATGAATTTTAATCAATGGATATAAACTCAAAAGTTAGGTCGACATAGACTAAATAGTTCTTATGAAAAGTGAAAACTCATTTAAAACACCACCCAAAAATAACTAGCATGATTTTATATAATTTCATTTAATAAATAAAGACACTAGTAGAAAAATAGGTATGATTTACAACCTTAACATCCTGGTCCTTGTTCACTTTGTAGTAAAATTAACACAGCTAAACATAAAAATTTCAATTTTTTATGCCTTGACGAAGCGTTATAATAGAATGAGATACAGTAGTTGAGACATTCTTTGTTGAAGGGCTACGCAATCCAGATATCAACCACCTTAAGAGCCGCCAAAGGTAAGGTATGTACAAAATCAAGAGTAATAATAGTAATATAGCATTTCAACAAGTCTTCTTCGTATGGCAGACACGCCATTGATTCACAAGTGGACAGACAAACTAAACATTTTCCTGGTGCGTATTCACTGTGTGTCCTGGCGCTATTGCAAATTGCAGGCCCCTGCGCTGCCCAGATTGTAGAACAAAAGCAACTTGGGTTGCTGCCAAGGCTGCAGCCTCCTGTTCCACCACAAAATGAAACATTGAGAAACCCAGAACATAAAAAGAGTATCCTAATCCATCTGCAAGAATTCCAGTTTCCTAGTAACAACACCCAGATACACAAACAAAGAGATTGTATGCAGGATAATGTAGACTTTTGTCACGAGACAGCATCACTTCAAGGCAAATTTAACTTACTTGTCTTTGCCGTCGACGTTGCAAAATACTGATTGCCCAAGCCATAATGTAGCAAGGTAAAAGAAATCCAGCTGCTCGGAGTAAGAAAAGCTGCAGAAATTGGTGAGTTAGTCAGATTAGTTCAACAATACAAATCACAACCAATAATGCAGCAGCTACATGAACTACTAAACCAAAAGGAATTCAAGTCACTTACAGAGAAAAAAGTAGATGGATCATCATCATTGTCAGCATCAGTGACAGAAAGTGCATGCCGCAAGAGTAGAAGGGCCATCAACTGCATTAAATAAATTAGATTAGGCTTAAAATCAAGAATAAGAGCTCACATATTGACATATAAAGATAAGTACCTAAGCCAATGTGCATAGTTCATATAAAACAGTGAACAACAGATAAGTACCTGAGCTAACATATTAACATCTTCAAGGGCTTAATGATCATGGCAAGTAATGTTGATTTCTTAAAATTCCAACATAAAATGTTTATGTCCCTAAAGGTCAATATCATTATGGCTATATATATCCTACTTTACTGTCCAATAGCATGGCCTCCAGAAAATGAATGGCTAGTGTACATGAATATGACTTAATTCTACAAATGATTTCTCAGAGAAGAATTCAAGGACAATGCCTTACAATTAAAGCAGCTGAGCGGCAAAAGGCAGCTCCACTGGCATTGGAAGCAGCATACTCATCATATTCACTTTCCAAGAATTGGCGTTCTGCCTCTGCAATCGCCAAGAGTCGAGGATCATGCAAGTCCAATGGTGTGCCAGAGATTGTCCAGCCTCCACTGCAAGAATGTTCAGAACTCATAAGTTGGACAAGATTTCCAAGCTAATAGCTCTAAAGGATGGCAGTGTATGACTTAGAAAAAGTGAATGCTTATACATATAACTATATAACCAATCAAATGCTGTAATAGGATAACAACTTTAGCTTACCCAATATCAATTGTAGCTTCTTCAGGATGAGCGCGAGGAGGTGGGGCAGTGTAACCAGGTTGATAAGGCTGAGGATTACATGTTTAAATAAAGAGCCATCAAAGATAAGCACAAATTTAATACAATTAAATTTCTGTGTACCAGTTCCCCTTCTAAGACATAGCACAGGAAATTATTTGTTCAACGAAGTTGTAAAGATAAATATTACCATAATGTGCTGATCATCACAACATTACAGGAACCAAAATATTTTGAAGTAAAAATTATATGCACAAAGAAGCATACCTTATGACATATCTCACAAGTTATGTCTCCCTTTTCATCACACCAATGCTGGACGCACTTTCTGTGGGCAAACTGGAAAAAAAATTCCAACAATTACTCAATTAGCAAATACTGAAATACCAAATGACAAAAAGCTATAAACAATAAAGACAATTATACAATCAGTTCAGTAATTACATATCACACAAATAAGGAACACAAAGATAGAGATGAAAAAAATAATAAAAACCAATATCACTTGCTAGTTCATATGCAACAAAGGCAAATTTGAAGTAAGCTCAACAAAGAAAAAAGTTATTCATAATCATACATTTTACAAAACAAGTTGTTAAATACAGGGATGATAGACTATCATCACTTTGACAAATTCTCAATCTTAAAAAGTTTTGGTAAGAATGCAGAAGAAATGGACCACTATGTTCCATAAACATAACTTGACCATAATACCATCTAGAAGCACCAAGTGTGCATTTACACAAACTTAGTTAAGTGGTAATTATCGTCAGTGTGACCTCTGAGAAGATAATTGGCACAACAAATCAGCCTAATTACAAGCAGCATAAACGTTTTCCCTTTCATAAAGTTACTATCAATCCTTTCACAATCATTAATATATATATATATATATATATATATTCATAGTCTACCGATTCACTTAGCATAAATGGACTGCAGAAAATTTGAAGCCAAAGAAAACGTAATCAGGCCACCTTAGGATGTACAGACTCCAGACATTCTAAGTGGGCATCAGCTGACGTCTTCCTTTCGGGGATTATAGAGATGTAGTCATTTTTTCCAACTTTTTATTTTTTTAAGAAAGAAAAAGTTAGAGCCTTTTCATGATTTCCAGGATTCAGTTTACGTATTTGCAACCAATTTTACACATTGATTCGTAGATTTTAAAAAATTCGCGGACAAAATCAAACACCATTTCAATATCCCGAGGAATCATTAGATAAACCATAAAAAAGGAAGCTTTTTCCCTTGTATCCACACAATTCAGAGGCATATAGACACCTAACAAGAACGAAACACACATTACCCTAAAATTCATAGAACACAGCAAAGGATTTAGCAAATATACCTTCAGACTGCCGCTGCAGGCGCAAGGGGTCTCTAAATTCTTAATGCTGTCTTCCTCCTGACAAATGCGACATTCCGCGATCTGGATCAGCGGCTCATCCTCATTACAACCCTCACCATGCTCCGACCTAGCGTCATCGTCGGCCAACGGTGCAGACTCAGAGGGGCCCGCGGAATCCACGGACCCACCACCCAGAGACGGGTCAGAAGGCAACTGAGCCGGTTGCGTCACCGATTCAACGGTCACAGGGCGTACCAGACGATCAACATACAACACCAAATGATCGCTCATCGATCCTTAACCTAAAACTCCTAAAATTCAATCCAAAAAAGATCACAATGGAGAACAAGGTGCAGAATTGACCGGACAATGAAACCAATGAAACCCCTGAAACCCGAGATCGAATCGATCAAGGGACATGAGATCGAGAGGTTTTCCGGAGACAATGAGGGGGAAATCTTACCAGAGAAAAGGATAATTGTAGAAGCGAAATAGCTTCTAAGAAGGAAAGCTCGAGCGGACGAGGAGGAGAGAGAGAGAAATGCGAAGACTCTGAGCTTGGCTTCCGCGTTTCTCCTTTCCTTACCCAAAATGTTTTATTTTATATTAATAAATATTTTGAAAACGAAAATAAAAGAAAAAATGAATCTGGGGGAAGCCGTATATAGGGACGCTTCGCTGCCTTGGCTCCATCTGACAGAGAAACGTTACGAGGGACATTTTTGTCATTTGACACGTGTCTTGCCGCGTAAACTACCCGTTCTGTTTAGGATAATTGTATACAAAAATAGTTTAAAAATAATATCTTGTGAAGTTAATTTTTATTTTAAAATATTTTAGAACAATCTTTTATAATATATTAAAAAAAATTATATAGCATAAATTTGAAATATAATGCACCTAAAAATACTTAAAAGTTAATATTCCATAATTAAATATATTAGTACCTTAAGTATTCATATTCTTTGAATGACAGAGATATTAAAAGATAAGATATTCAAATTTTATCATGCTCAATAATTAATTGACAATAATATTAGATTATTAGTTATTGAACTAAAATAGTTAAATTTATTTATAAATAATATTATAAATTTAATAGAATTATAAATGAAATATATATTAAAATATTTTAATTTATGAGCTTACAATTAAAAAAAGATGTTTTATATATTACTCTCTTTTATGAGTAATTTTTATTTTATAATTTTTTTAAGAAAGAATTTTAAAATTTTAAAAAGTTAATTTTTATTTTATTTTTTAATACTTGTATTATGGGTTTTTTTTCAAATTATTTTTTAAAATAAAAATTATAAAAAATAAAAAACCAGCATAGAAAATTTTTAAGTAAGTTTCATTAATAAGTTTTGGATGTTAGATATTTTTTCTCCAAAATTTATATTTATCTTTTATTTTAAAAAAATGCACGTAATCCCAATTCATAACAAATCCATCCAAGAATTTGACCACCGAAAACCCAGACCGATACAGATTCCTTATTAACGACTAGCCAGCCAACCTAGTCAACTGTCTTCCATTTATTGTTGCATTATTTTATTCACTTCTTTTGGGTGTTAGGCATGAAAATTGATGTTGTTTATTAGTAATTTTACTTGCTTAATAAAATTATTTTAATTAAAAATTTCAAATATGTAATTAATATTATAAAAATAACAGACAATAAAAAATAGAAAAAAGTATGGATAGACATAGTACAATTTTGTACAGTATCTTTGTAGCTTGGACATTTCTACATCTTAAAAGCATAGCATTATATCAAAAGGTTATTTTTTTGGTAATAAGATCAATTAAATCTAAATTAATCTTTTCATTCAAGTTTCATATTAAATTAATAGATTTGACTATACAATTAAGACCAACTTGCTACTTGTGATTTAATCAACCCATGTGCTTGCCCACAAATTCACATTAAAAGAAAATTTTTCCTTCTGAATAAGAGGCTCAACTTTGGTAGTTTATTCATTCAGATTCTTAGGTTCAATTATTTGATTTATTTCCAATTTTATATACCAGTTTCGAACCTCCCATTTTATATGCTTCACACATTTCTATATTCAGACCGACTGCCACATCAGTTTTATATGCCCTTTTCAAAAGTAATATGTTCAGCTTCAGACAAAAATGAGAGCTGCTAATTGTTAGGTACAGCCGATTTAAAACATATATAAAAATTATTTTAATGATACTTTTTATTAAAATCCAATTTTAATATATTTATAATTGGTTATATTTTTTAAATTGATCTACTTAAGAATTTCTTAATTGTACTCTTACTCTCTTATAATTTTTTGAATATATTTTTATTCTTTTATTTGAACATTGATTTGTTGATAAAAGGGTTATTAAACTTAAAAAAAGTCTTAAAATAAATTTTCAGTCTTATTATTTTATTTGAAAGTAGGAAACCAATGGGGCCTAAATTGAGTCTTGGGAATGAACCTGTTGCCTATTCTACGATCCAGTTTTCAACAATAGACCTAGAAATCAATACATGGTAATAATAAAAAAAAAATCTATAAACAAGTCAATTGTAATAAAGAAGACGCTTTCTTGGAATCCAATTTCTTTTTTCAAAAAATGTTTACAATATATGTGCTTGGACAAAGCTTCCTACATTACGAGTAAGCTGGCTAGCTGGTTAGATTGATTTGCATCATTTACTGCTGATATCAATGAGAAACTATGACCGAAATTTGATGCTGCAGCTAAAAAAAAATGCAGATAAAAGCCTAATTATTTGATTTTATGTTTTACTAATCAATTGATGCTGCACCATTTTGTTAATTTTTGAACTTATGTAGAATGCTCTCAACTGCTCCAAAGTAAATTCATTCATTTTCAATCACAGAAGGTAAGATTGATACAAAAACATATGCCTAACAAGTTTATTATAACCAAAATATTAGTTGGCTTCAATTGACCTCGTTTTATTCCCCTCTTCCTTCTAAATAAGTGGGTTCAGAAGTCTACATCATCATCTTCTGCAAACCTTTCTGCAAAACTAGCGCTTCAGAATCAGTTTACTGGACATGGGAATATAAATAGTTTAAAGAAGACAAGGAGAACAAGGTATTTTGAGTTAAAGGATGCAGATGAACATTTCCCATGATCTGACCTTCCCCACTTTCTGCCTGAATGTTTTTCTGTAATAGGTCAAACGAGTGGTATAGTACTCAGTTTCTGGATTCTGCTAGATACAAAATGGATTATACAACTCTGCACTAGTGCCTCCAAGAGTTACCCTACATGCTGCATCCAAATCCAATGACATACAATCTCAGTATTTCCCAACAGTAAGGCCTTCAAGTATGACCTGACACCATGTAAGAAAGGACAAATTTTTTGTCATAATTACAAGCACTGGCTCCAGATGTGCAAACCAAGAACCTGGGTCTGGTCTACTCTTAAGTATTCACTATCCACCCACTCGTGTTACTATATCCCGTCCTTTTCTATCATAAACTATCTTCAACTGACGCTTCCTCCACCTAGTTATTGACCATGCTGCAAACATTAATATTATAAAAATTGCAATAAGTGAGAGGAGTGTAGGGGATTCATCATTGGTAATGGTGGTAATCCAGTCAGGGTTCTGTACATCCGGATCAGCTGCCCTTTGCAAAATAAAAGCTCCCAAAGCCCAATCAAGTGGAATACTTCCCACCTGATTAGCAAACTTCATGGCCAACAGTGATCAAGTCAATAGGATTTAACCAATACCAGATACACAGAAATGCATTAATATGAAGAAATCAAGAAACAATAACCCAAGCATTCACACCTGCATGTGCAACTCATTACCAGAAATGGGTAAGATCAAGTCCAAGCACACAAACATGCATAAAAATAGAGAGGGAAAAAAATAGCTATCAGCTGGAACTTGAAAACTATAGGCACTCTGCTTCAGTTTGAACAATGCCATCAAGGAGCAGGCATAAAAATATATTTCTGCATACATGACATGGCAGCAAGGAAGATCCAATGGTGATCCAGTCATGCGTGGTCTTATAGGCAACAACTGGATTGCATATAATCCCAACAAGACCACATTGCAGACCATATATCCATGTAGACATCAGAAAATCTGTTTTATGTGGGACTAATGCCAATGATATTATCAGTCTCCCTGCCTTTGAATTTGTTAAGAGGTGGATAAGCATATATACCTCTCATCATCCAAAGCAATTCCAAGACTATCATGAAGCAAAGCAACAATGTATGCTGAAGAGAAGCATTGCAGAAGTAAATCTTCCTCCTCAAGGGACTGGTATTTTTTCTTCAGCTAACTCAAAGAAATGCCCTTGGCCCCAACCCAAAAAACTAGCATGGCAAAGAATCAAGAATCAGTTAGAGAAGGATGTCAAAACTGAAAAAATACAATTGATGTGTAGAAGAAATTTTCTGTGGCCAAAAAGTACAAAGGAAGCATGGCAAGTTAACAGTCAAGAAGAAAGAGAAGAACCTTTGATGCGTAGAAGAAATTTTCAGTGGCCAAAAATTTCCCTTGAAGCTTAGCTATGAAAGTTGATCCTATGTCACAATGTTGATAGGAACAATTTTCTGCATAAGTAAAAAGATATAACCAATTTTCATTATGAAAACAAAAAGAGAAGAAAGTCCCAATATAAAGGGCATCTAACAACACAAATTTGTGAAATTTAATAGACCTTTTCCTTTCTGTAATAGCATCAACGATGCAGACCTACACACTGAAAATTTTCCTCTTGTTTGAAGGGTGGATTGATATTGAATTTTTCCTCTCAGGGAACCAGAAGAGAGCTTCCATGACTCTACTTTATGAGAGTACCCTTTAGGTGTGCAAGGGTCTAAAGACAATCCCTTCTGAAGAGATTGAGTAGCTGCACTGAGGAGAAATAGGAATTAATACCAATCTTTTTGCAGTCGAAAGAAATTATGAAGTTCTGCTGCATGCCATCAAAGATGTCCAGAGAAAGTTTTATCCAAATTAACCTTGATGGTCAATTTCTGTTGCACCAAAGAATAAAGATTTTGGGAATAAATAAGAGATCGATCCAGTAATATTTCAAACAGAACATGTTTTTGAAAGATGTTAAGAGAACATACAATTATGTTAAACACAAATCTCCAAAGGAATGTTATGCTTCACAACTGCAAGAATCACAATCAATTTAAAGCATAATTTAGCATGGTAGTTAAGTCCAAAGTTCTTTCAAATTAACTTAATACATAGAAATCAGCCCAAGAATGCATCAAGAGTAATAGCTAATTACCCAAGCTAAAATCTTCTGATATAAGTGCTTCCCTCAATGAGTCAAGAGCAACATTCTGCAATATCAATACTAATTAGAAGGTCCCAAACAGTATGGTATCATTTTAATTCATGAATGATGTCAGCTATATGACTCATAAGAGATTGTCAGAGGTGGTGAACTTTTAACATGGACAGGAAACAAAAGCAGCAAAAGGTTAGGCAAAAAGCTTTGTGACCATTACTAGCCTTGCAAAAAGGGTAATGAAAACAACAAATTTACCATTCTTCATAAACTTCGATATAGCATATAGAACACAGCAAACAGAAATAACAATTACCAGACCAAAATGAAGAAAGTTGTGGCTGTAAATGTTGTAAGTGGTATTCCCAAATTTAACAGCATGCAAGAACCCAGACGGCATAGACTCGCTTGATACAAAGGTCACTTGAAATATGAGTAAAGCAAAAAAAATAAGCAGTAACTCCACAAGTCATGCTTCCCAATGTGTGAACCTATCTGAGTGATTGAAACTTCCATACAGCAAACAAGTAACTAGCCAAGGGACCTTGAAGCATAATGTGTAGTTTCTAATGACATTGGGCAATAAAAACTGCTAAAATATAACAGTAGCTGCGGCTTTCCACATATTTCCTTGCTTGAAGTACAAGAAAAAAAAATCAAATAGTAACCCATGGCAGTTCCTTTGTTACTTGTATATGCATGCAACACTAAGTCACAAGCTACTAGAATGTACTATAATGTTAGCGTTCTAAATGAAAGGATTACAGTTTTCAAAGAATACCGCAATCCCCCCCACATCCCCTTCTTAGGGAGCATAATTATAACTCAAAATTAACATCTTATCTTTTGTTTGTTTGTTATGATGCACCAATACTCTAAAAATAATAGTGTATCCGTACTATATTCGTATCGGATATCGATATGCATACGATACTCCTGCATTACCCATTCTAGTAACTCCATTCATATCAACTACATTTTTATATTTCCGAACAACTTGCCTCACATTAAAACTCTTGTATGCAGCTTCACTATAAAAACCACTGCTTTGAAATGGATGAGAATCTATGTCCCCTTGTCAAAGACTTATTCACAATCTCAGCAGTCTTATAAATAATATCTCAGCATATATGCTTTTTGTTAAGTAATATTTTAACATATCGCGTATCCTAATTTTTTAAAATTTGTCATATCAGTGTACCATACTGTATCATATCGGTGCAAAATAACTTTTGTTTTTTCGGTTCTTTGCACTTAAGTGATTAAGGGCCTACTTGATTGTGTTTGTGTTTCTATGTTCTTCACAAAACTATTATTAGAAAACAAATTTTCAAAAACAGAAAAAGAAAAAAAAATCCATTTGAAAAATCTATTCTTAAAAGCTGTTTTCTGTGTTTTTGAGAGAAAACAGAGAACATAGCACAGAAAACTGCTCGAAGTTGTTTGTTTTCTGTTTTAAAATACAGAAAATAGAAAATATTTTTGTTAGAAAGTGAATAGAAAAAAACTTTATTCAAAAACAGTAAACAAGCAGGAGTAATCAATTAATTAATGGAGAGAAAGTGGCAAGAGTTATGAATTACGTTTAGCTTCCAGGGGAATCTCTAATAGGTACCACCTGTACTATAGAATGGCAGACCTTTCTCCTAGATTATTGGCTCGTTCGATTCATAAAGCAATTATAGTCAAGTTATATGTTGTTTACAGTTCAAAACAATTGCTTCTGACAGAATTTCAAATTTTGGACAATAAGTAATCTGGGACGAAGACAATGAAGCTGTACCTAAGCAGAAGCGCCACCAAGTTCTATAATCCCAGTTGATGCAACGATGATAGCATAAGAAGTAAAGCAGCAGAGAATCAGACATTATGGTGGTTCACGAAATTACCAACAAGTTATTACAATACTAGTGTTTTGACATGCATTCACATACATGTTAGTCCACTTTTTACTCTATTTTTTTTAAAAAAAAAGAGCTATAAAGAAGTAGTTTTAAAATTTCAATCATGCATTAAGGAACTACAACTTCTTATATTTTAGGTTTGACGAAAGTCAAGAGATCAAACTCATTCAGTGCCTGCCAATATATATTAATATAGATAAAGAAGGGGCAAGGGGAAAAAGAAAAAGCATCAAGTATCATACTATGATACCACTGACACAAAGGACACCGATGATGTTAAGAACTTAAGACAAGCTGTATTAAAACAAAAGGTGAAAAAGATGGTATGGTAAGTAGGTATACAATGTGAATTCAAAGCCTAGACTCTTGAGACCCCTACATGTATTTTTCTTCTCCATTCCATCTCTTTTAAACACACTTTCCTCAAATCATTTTGCAAGTTTCCTATACCTTCCATCTCATCTGCAATATCGTTCTTTTCCTTTCAGATTCTCCTATCTAATATAGATCAAATAATTTCCCACTTCTATCTTTTGAATTAGCAAATTTTATCAATAGACCTTTTATCCAAAAAAAAAAATCAAGAGACCATCTGACCGAACTGATGTAAACCCTAGAAGTTTTACCTAGCCTAAAACATAGTATGATCGTATAACCATAATATGATACATTTTAGGTGATATTGACTACAACATTCTACCTTGGACGCTAAGAGCGGTTGTGACAAAGAAAGAGCAATATAGTTAACATGGAGCTAAAACTGGTTGAAATGTTACTTCAAACCCCAACTGTTTGGAATTTGAATACCCTATTACCTGAAACTCCCTACGAACTTAGCTTATGCTTAGTTATAGGGAAAATGAGAAGGTGGATAATACCAACGTATCTAACTTCATTGTGTTAAATACATTGCCAATTTTCACTCCCACCAAGTATAGCCCAAGAAAAAAGAAAGATAAAATTGCAATAAGGAGCTTACAAAAACGCACAAAGGATAAGGAGGATGCCGAGGTTGACTATCATTTTAGCACTAGAGCTCTGCTTCCTCTCTACTAAATCAGCTCCCCTGTTTGCTTATATTTTTCTAGACGCATCTCATTGACAGTACGAATATAGTTATAAAGCTCTCATATTTGTAGTTTCGAGGACATCCATCAAGCTTTTATGAATACACACTATCCTTCTGGAAACAATATGTAGGGGGTAGTTTGTATAATTTGTTTATAAGATAATGTCGGTAACGTAAGCAGCACAACTAGGGCAGCTCAAATCCGTAGATATTCTTACTCGTATTCTCGTCCATTACACTCCTATATTAAACACTAACGCACAAGAATTGAGAAGCTAAAAAAGAAGAAGCAGGAGGAGGAAGAGGACCCGTAATGACAGAAGCCCATTCGTCCCTAAACTTAAACCCCGATGAGCGGAGCACCCCCCTACATGATTCCAATATCCGCTCCTGCACTTCTACATCTAGCATCCGCAACCCAGCTGTTGCCATAAGCCGAATTTCCGTATCCCTCCAACTCTTCTTCGGGATATGGCCTTTCCCGAACTCCAGCAGCTCCACAAGCGAGTGGCCAGACCCATCTGGCTCCTCCGCAAACCGTGAAAGACCCGGGTTCACTCTCAAAGTCGCCAACCCATCATTCCCAAAATCAAAGACCGCGTTCCCACCTTCCAAACTGTACTTGAAAATGTGGATTCGGGTTCCAGTGCTCCCTCCATCGATAACGATCCCGTATTTTCTGTTCACGGGATTGAGCGAACTCTTCCCAAAAAAGAACGCGTAACCGAAAAAGAATGCAAGCGCTATCAGAATCGAAGCGAATATTACAAAGTTCGATTTGCCGCTAATCTTGGAACTGCGAGCAAAGAGATTAGAGCGAGGGATAATACAGCAAACTCAATTTTATTCAATATCAACCAATTACAGAGCGAATTACAAGAGAAATCCAGAATCTCAGTAGAGATTGAGAGAATTCACAATCAGGGAATTCTAAAAGAGAAAGAATTTCGAGAGCCCAAGCATACAAAACTGAGGTAGGAAAATAATTACAACCAACAGAATGAATTAATTCTCTTATTACCGAACTAATATACTATACTCTAGTCTCTGTTCTGGAATGGTCTCTGTTCTTCTGTTATAACGACTTTGCCACGTAGACTCACCTTACTCCGCGTCAACTTCATTAATACTCGTCAGCATCATATACATCAGCCACTACTACACTTCAGCTCTGCTTCACCCAATCACAACTCAGCTTCAATAACGATCATAACAGCCAACAAAAAATGGATGGAGCGGATTTGAGGCTTAATCGGATCCATGTGTTTCGGTTTCGAATCCAACCGAGTGTGGGCGTTGAATCGTAGCATGAAAGTTCAAGAATTGGAGTGAAGCGAGAGAATCGTGTGATGTGAAGGGCTGAGATCGAAGTGGATGTTGTTGATGATGACGGTTTTGCCGGGGATGGGGTCAGAGACGGAGTGGGCAGCCATGCCTTCGCCTTTCTCTGTCTCGCCCTGTCTTTCTCTGGTTGGTGCATCTTTGCCTCCCTAGTCTCTGCTTTACTCCCATGGAGCGTGGATCAGGGTCAGTTACTCAATGCCCATCCCAATCCAGGTCGGTTTTCCATTATGGGTCACTGTTCCAGCCAAACCCAGAATTCGATCAAGTTAGCGAACAATCTAGCGCACATAAATCCTATGGAACGCTGGGATAGTATTGTGACCATCAATTTCACTTTAAACGGATAGGATACCTCTTTTTTTTTTTTTTTAAATAAATAAACAATCCCAATTCTAACATGATGTAATCCGCGCCTTCCCAGCTTTGTTTCTTTGAGCACAAACATTATATGCCTAGGATTTATCATAGCCATGTGTCAACCTCAATTCGTTTAGTCAATTAATTAGTTTTGAAGTATATTAATTTAATTCTTTAAATATTTTATTATTTTAATGTTTGATTTAAACAATTTAAATTCAAATCCAAAAACTATTCTTACAAACCATTTCATAATTTTTATAAAAAAGTCTACTTAAATACAAATGTTCAATTAAATTATTTTTTTATTATTGATCTAAATAATTTTCTGAGAGTTGTAAATCGTTGTATATACGAGAGAGGGTGCCAATACCATCATCAACCATAAATAATAAATGATTTAATGGAGCCAAATTTTATGAATATAAGATTAAAGTAATATCAAAAATATTATCAAGACCTTATATTTTATAAACGAATTAGTTAATTCATTATTTTTTATATTTGATTTGGATTATGATTTAAACTTACAACTCTCAATTTTAAAGACAATTGTAATACCATTAAATTGGTAGTCCAACCTCAATTTTTTACTTTCTTATGAAAATAAAAAAAAATTAAATAGATACAATCTACTAGAGATAAGTAAATAGTAAATCATAAGATTATTCAAATAATTTAATTTCAATTAATACATAAGTTGATTTGAAGATATCCTCATTATATAAACAAAAACAGTAAATTATACTAATTAATTATAAACAAACATATGAACATATAAATACATTTCAAAAGAATCTTATTAATATATATATGACATCATGTTTACATAGTTATTCTTTATTAATTTTATCTATGTATCCTTAATATATTATATGTCCTTAAAAATTTCTCATAACAATAAATGCTTTTTGTATTGAAGGGAGAAGAAGAGCAAAATAAAATATAAAAAAACTCAAATGGGCATGAACATTGTTGCTTAAGATTTATCATAGCAAATTCTTATGTAAATAGCAGTTTCTTTGTTAATTTATTAGAATTTAACAGCAAAAAGGAGGTAAGCTAACAATTATTTATCGTTACATATGGTCAATTCTATCTGTATCCATTACATCAACATTGGACCTAGGCCTTATAATATAATTACAAAATCAACTATTGTTTATATTATATAAAGTATAAACTAACAATTATTCATCCATCGTGAATAGTCCATTCTAAATATATCATTAGACCATTACATTATGTCACGTGCTTGGTCTTTTTACTAACGTTCCGTGCGGCACTTGCTTGCATTTTTAACAAACAAGTCAGCCTCTCTTTGAAGAGTTAAGCACAATGCTAACTAAGCTAGTAAAGATGTTAAGAATTTAGAAAGTCGAAGTAAGAAAGCTAGAATTTGTTACTTAAGAAAGTTTTATAAGGCTTCGTTGTCACAAATGAGACCCCAAGGGGGTTTATATAACCTCCCATCTCCTCAATGGACGGTGGAAATCAATTCGATCCTACGACCAAGAATGATCATCTAAAATTATCTACACTTCTCTACAATTATCATGTACATGCTACAATATTTTAAAATGCTCCACACAACTCCACATGGTTCTAAATAAGTCTTGATCCATGTGAAAGACTCATGAACTCTTGAGACAAATTTAGAATATTCCATGGTCAACCTCCTCTATGAAAAAAATTACAATAAAGGTGCGGACCGTGACAATTAACATTGAACTCAAGCCCTATAATATATGAACTAGTTCCTAAAACCAATAGAATTAAGGTGGATATTCATCTCTTATAAAGCAACACTTAAATAAGAAGAAGAGTATATTCATAATTTATATATGTCGAAATATCTTATATAATACAATTATTTTAAATTTTATTATTTCACAGTATTTGTATTGACGTGGTATTCTATTTTTATGTGAATGTCGATACTTATTTATCCATGATTTTGAGTTTGAGTGATAATCTAAGTGATGATTTGACATGGACACCAAATGGCAAATGGAATGTGGCATCTGAGTGTGCACCCATTTGTTAATCCTGGAAGTGTTGAGGATGAGTGAGTAGTTTGAAAACAGAATCACCCCAATTTGTTGGGAGCTGTGACCATCACCATATGTGGATATATTATATGCCATGGAGAGACAACTCAATACCTTATTTGTTGATTGAGGTCATAAAGTAGTGTAGGCACTAGATGCCTTTAATTAGTGACTTACTCTTTTTTATTTTATATTTATAGATAGATAATATTTTAACATTTATAGAGAGTGGGAATTTTAATCATAACTCACTATTTTCTATAATATTGTGGCATTAATAATTTAAGTTGACCCCTTTAATACATTCTTATCTTATATTTCTTAATATAACATATTATCCTATCTAAAATTACTAAACTTATAATACAATAACTGAAAATTATTAAATAAATAATATGATTAGTATTTAAAAAGAATTTAAGAATGTGAATTCACATTATTTTTAAATATTATGATATATTATTTAAAATTTTATATTTTTTGATATTTAAATGACATTAGATATTTTAATATTAATGTATCAAATACAAATATTTGAAATATCGTTTTAACTTTTAAGATAATAAGATAAGGAAAAGAGCATAGGAAAGGAGTACAAGTAATTGTTTTTGGGTGGCAAGCAGTGAGAAAGGCAATCCATAAGGCTTTATTATTCTTTATGTCAATTTGATTGCTTTGGTCATGTGAAATTGCTGTGTCCATATCTTTGTTAAAGAACATACATATCTAAAGATTCCATGGTAGTTTTAAGAATTTGAGAAAAGACTGGACCACATGTAGTGTTTTCAATTTTAATAAAATTTGACCGTATTTTGAAAGAAAATATTTAAAATGTATTTTTCTAATTTTTTTATTTGTGTTTAATTAATAAAAAAACATTATTTTTTAAATTATAGTATAATTTTTTTAAGAGAAAAGAAAGTATTTAAAACTTTTCCGGTCAAACAAAATCAGAAACCGAATTTAGTATTTTTTAACAAAAAGTTGTTTTCCTCAAATAAGAAATAAGAAATATTATCTTAAACATTAATAATATTGAGAAAAAAAACTTGTGAAAAAGTTTAGCCAAATATTAAAATACTCTTTTATTATAACGCTCTAAGAAAATAATTCTTACAAAAACAATTTTTGAAACACCATCAAACAAGTCCTTAGTGCTCTACTCTTTGTGGTTTTCCTTTTGGGTCTGAAAGTAAATCATTAAAGAATAAATAGTGATTGGGATAGGATGAAATAGAGCTATCAAAGATTCAAATTTCATAAGTGGCAAACATTCTCACCATTTTGTTTAAGCAAATTCCACTTTCCTGTCAGAAGGAAAAATTATTATTTGATTTTATTAGGGTATTAAATTCTCAAATAATACTATCTGTTATTTATTTTTGTCTTTCACAAAAAACAATTATTGTTATAAAAAATTATTATTATATTATAATTATAACATAATAACCACTTTTCAAAACTGAATAACTATTTTTTAATAATCACTATTTATAGTTAAATAACTATTTTTTTATAAAAGATAAAAAAGAGAAAAAAAAATAGAGTGCCCAGTATATGGCACAATTTGGAAATTTAGTGCCCATGGCACCAAGTGAGAATTTAGTACCTCAATGAACACTAAATAATAAGTTTTTTAAAAATATATAAAAGCACTGTTGAAAGACATGAAATGTGAGTGGGTTTCTTTTCAAAAGTAAAGATTATCTTTTGATTCAAAATTGTTTCAGTTTATAATTAGCCAATTATCATAAAAAAAATTGAACATGATTTTTCTTCATTACATTTGACCCACTGTGCCACAGTGCTTTAATGTTCTTCCTATTCATTCACTGATATCGGAATGGTTTTTTAAAACTGAGTATTTTGAAGTCAGATAAAAAAAAAACTATATATGAGAATATTTCATCATAATTTAAGGTAATTATCCTAATTTTTGGATGTAATGAGTTCGCTGAAAGCAATTCTATCTTTCTTATAATTTTAATCAGAAAGCTGTGGATTCCTAATTTTTTTTATAAAGATTAACACATCATTATTGCTTTATAGAGCACCATGCAGCAAAAGACCATTTGATTGAAACATGAATCAATTTAATACTCATTTTGGGCTATAAACTATATGAAGGAATGACACTTTTCTTTAAAAAAAAATTATTATTTAATGGGCAATTAATATTTGTATTAAATATAATATGATATTTTAAATTATGTCTAAATATTTCAATTTTTGTCATATTAAGATTTCATATTTTGTATTTATATCATGTCATATGTCTTTATTATAAATAAATGTATAGTATAACCATCACACTGTGTGATGATTGTTTCAATCGCACATAATTGTTACATGATATAATGGTCGTACTAGTTTTCTTTTATTCTTTATTGGATTGAGATATGGCCATGGGGGTGGGGGTGGGAAATTATATTGTTTCAAAGCCCAAGCTTTAAGACAGAGTGACCAACATGGAAGTTTAGCCATCTAGAGATATATAAAGGTGAA
Organism: Ceratonia siliqua; assembly: GCA_034509205.1. NCBI lineage: Eukaryota > Viridiplantae > Streptophyta > Magnoliopsida > Fabales > Fabaceae > Ceratonia > Ceratonia siliqua. The sequence goes on from JASKGM010045458.1 coordinate 20,472, forward strand.
AGATTTTTTGTAATATTTATTTTGAGTGAAGGTATTTTTATCTTCAAAAAAATTGATTTTTGATTATGATTATACTTTAAAGTGGAGTCTAATTTATTGCTTTTCTTTTATAACAAAAAATTGATTTTTTTATTATTTAAAATTAGTTTTATGTTTTCATCAAACATATATAAAAATAAAAAGTATTTTTTATTTTTAAAAAGTCAACTTTTTACTGTCATTGAAATCATTGACATACATAATTAGATAAAGTTACTATTTTCAATCAAATTAGTGAATGGAGAATATCTTGGTATCTTTCATAATCCTAGCTTTAGATAAAGAACTTTAGCCAAAAAACAGTTGGATAACACAAAATGGAATCTTCTCCCAAGGACGAGGACGATGGGTAGAGCTGGTAAAATGGGTCCGGTCTGATGGGTTAGCCCAATGTAAATTTAAAAAAAATAGGGTTGGGCTTCAAAAATTTCAGCCCAAAATAATTTGAACTTTTTTTGCCCGGCCCGATCGGGCCAATAGCCCAAACTGGGCCGGGCTGGCCCGACGGGCTAACAGAAATTTATTAAATTTAAAATTTGTCTCATTAGATACAAATATGTGATTGTAGCTTAGTGGTTGGAACATTGTATTTTCATCAATGAGGCATGGGTTCAAATCTTATTATTCACAATATATATATATATATATATTTTTTTTACTTTATCTAGTTATAACTTATTCCTTTTAAATTTTCTTTCTTTTTTAGTTTTTGCTTCTCAAACATGTTAAGATTTTGAATGTCTTTTCGATAATACTTTTATTATAAAATTATATTTAATAAAATTTATTATTTTAATATTTATTATAAA
>JASKGM010045479.1:0-21318 GCA_034509205.1 Ceratonia siliqua
TCTTGAATACCCACTATGGTAGAATATTCATGTGGTACTTTCTCAGATTTTGCACGTGTGATACATGTTCCCTTTATATCTTCGAGCAAAGCTCTTCGTATCCACCTATTGTGTCAGCTTGACCTTTCATGAATGGAGATAAAATAAAGCGTCCATAATAAAGACGCTTTACTATCTGCTCTTGATTCAACACACTTCCACTGTAGTGTTAGAGTGGACACTCTTACTTTCTCGCGAACTATAGTAGTATATTTTGATCAAATCCTTGAATTATTTATTTCTCTTGAAATCTGTTCAATGTTTATTTTTCCTTTTACACATGTCTTTCTTTAGGGGGCCTACATCCATTATGTGGCATAGGGGTTACATCCCGTATAAAACTTAATAGTATACCACTTCTACGAATAGCTCTTAATGCTGCATCTCTTCCGAGACCGAGACCTTTTATCATGACTTTTGCTTGTTGCATACCTTGATCCTCTACTATCCAAAATAGCATTTCCTACTGCAGTTTGAGTGGCAAATGGTGTCCCCCTTCTTATACCCTTGAATCCACAAGTACCGGCGGAGGACCAAGAAATCACCTAACCCTGCACATCAGTTATAGTCACAATGGTATTGTTAAAACTAGCTTGAACATGAATAACTCCCTTTAGTATTTTATGCGCATTCTTACGTGAACCAATTTTTGGTATAGGTTTTACCATATTTTATTATCTCATAAATATAAGTAAGAGATATATGGATATATCCATTTCATGTAAAAAACAGTCCTTTTTATTTTTTGATTTTATTAATTTTCTATATGAAATAATATTTTTATTAATTTTCTATATTAAATAATATAATTATATAATAAAAATATATTAATATAGTTTTTATATTTATATTAATTAATTTTTATATTTTTTTTGTGCATCCGATCCTTTAGTTTTAGAAAGCCCCCCTTTTTTGTTTTTTGGAAATATTATCCTTGTCTTTGTTTATGTCTTGGATTGTAACAAATTACTATAATTCGTCCATGCCTACGGATTAGTCAACATTTTTCACAAATTTTATGAATAGATGCCCTTATTTTCATATTTTTCATTCCTTACTTGAATTCTGAATCTATTTATTGGAAGAAAATAGGATTTCCTAAAATTTTGAACTTCTAATTGTATCCCCATAAAAAAAAAAAGAATGTTGAAGTTGAAAAACAATCTAATCATTCGAATCTTTGTTCTGGGGTCTATAAATTACTTGAATCAAAATGACTTACTTCCATTTTTACTTTATCTCTCGGTAGTATACGTATAAAACTACGTCGAATCCTTCTAGAAACATAACCTAGAATCTTATTTTCATTATAGAAAGTAACTTGGAACATACCATTGGGAAGTGATTCAGTAATTAAACCCTCATGAATCCATTTTTTTTCTTTTATTCCTATTCCAGTTAAAACCCCTTCCCGTATTAACTATGTATGACGAGTGAGATTAGAAACCAGCTTTTTTTCTCTCTTTTTTCACAAAAATGTATGGAAGTTTCTCATATAATTCGGATATCAGAAAGATTACCATATATAACATAAAATTTCTTTGCCGATTCTTTCTAATCGAGCCTCTTGATATGTCATTATACCTCAAGAAGTAGAGAGAATTACAATCCCCATCCCTCCTAAAATTCTAGGAATTCATTGATAATTAGAATATATTGGTAGACCAAGTCTACTGATTTGTTTTAAATTCAAAATAGTTTTATATGATCCTTTCCTATTTCTTCTATGCCGTAGAGTTAAAACTAAAAAATATTTGTTGCTTTCCCTATGTTTTCTCATGTTTTCAATAAAACCTTCTCATAAAAGTATTGTAACAATGTTTTCAATGATGTTAGTATATGGTATTCGAACTGTTCTTTTTCTATTCATGTCAGCATTTCATATAGAGGTTATTATGTCAGCAATGGTGTCCTTACGCATGATAAACTAAAATGATTGTTGCCCTTGACTTTTGATATAATCAACATGCTCTTTTTTTTATTAATTAATTAATATTATTTATTCTCAGAAATTTAATAATATTTATTTCATATTTTTATTTTTATTTTATTAAAATATTAAATATTTTTATATTTATAATAAAATATAAAAATTTATTTTATTTTAATTACCCCATTTTATTTAATAAGATGATAATGGACAAAGATAAAGAAAGAAAGAACTAGACTTGCCTTACTAGGTAAGTGCCTATGTACTCTAAAAGAGATCAAGGTCAACGTAGTTCAGAATAATTTGATAAGTTGATTAGGTGAGGTGTATAATCTCTTGCCTAGGAATATTAAGACATTAGGAAAAATTAAAATTTCCACTTAAAGCTTGGAAAATGAATTAGGACATTTGGGAATGACGAACCTCCACTAAAAGCCTATGGAAATTAAGATATTGGGGAGGATACCCTCCACTGAAAGTCTATGTAATTGGGATATTAGGGAATAATGAATCTCCCTTTAAGGCCCATGGAAGCTAGGACTTTGGAGAAGATAAACTTCCACTAAAAACCTATAACACTATAGGAGAACAATTCTTCACATCATGTTTGAGAAAGAAATGTCAAAAGAGATGAAAATTTATTATTCCTAGTCAAAATCTAATTTCCATGAATTTTGGGACAAAACTAGAATTTCTAAAATATTTGGGGCAACAATGAAATTTCTGCAAGTGTTGGGTCCAAAAATACCATTTTTGATAATGTGGGGCCAAAATGTAATTACTGAAACTTTATGGGGTAAAATGATATTTCTAAAAGTATTGGCCCAAAAAAGAAATTTCTAAAAGCATGGGGACCAAAATGCAAATATTGAAAGTAATGGGGGTCCAAACGCCATTTCAGACAAGATTGGTGTAAAAACACAAATTTTCAAAAACAATGAGGTAAAACAAGATTACTGAAACTTTCTTGGATCGAAACAAAATTTTTGAAAAGTAAACTAAAAGAATGTTGGGCTTTTTGAAACTATTAATATAGGTGGACCCAAGAAACCCCATTTTGTGAAAAGTCAATTAAGTGATTTTCATCAATCTCTTAAACTAATATTGGGCCTTTGGAACCCTTGCAAAAAATTTGAACAATTGGGCATTTGGAGCCCTTTTGAAGAATAATAAATAAGTTGGTCTTTGGACATTGGGCTATTGTAACATCTTTAAAATTGCTAATTTGGCTTTTTGAACAAAAAGAATTTAGCTTCCCCGGGCAACCCAATTTTAACTCCTGAAATTTGTTAAAATGACTTGTGGGTCTTAGACCCAATAGCTATATTAAAAAAAATGGAGATGAACCAATGATTTTATTTTGGTCAAAACCCCATCTATTTACATTCAAAAAGGCCTTGGAGCCCAACAGATCCTTGTTGTATATTATCATTTATTTGTGCATTATACACTTTGTCTTACACCTATAATATATACTAAAAGAAAAATAATAACAGAAAAAAAGAGTTAAAGAAAATGAATATATGGAAGAAGGAAATAATAAGAAAATAAAAACTAATAACGAATAAAGGAAAGGAAAAAAAAAACAATTTATGCCTTACAAAAAATAAAACCAACATCTATGCCATATACAAATCTGAACATAAATAAACTAAACAAATAAGTAAAAATATTTACAAACCAAGTAATAAAAATACATACAACCCAATAAAATAAGTAATCAATAAACCAAAAAATATATATTATAGCATAAAGTATTGTAACCTGAGCTCAGGAGCTAAAGGTGTTCAATGCCTTAATTTAACCTTGAACCAACAGGGAATGTCGAATCATCTGCCCAACCAAAAGTTTTGAAATTAAATTTGAAGATTTTGGAATAGATAGATTAAAGATGGATCTAAAATTCATGTTTCATCCTAAAATAGTATGGGTTTAAAATTAATTCAGGTTCAAAACAAGACAAATTTAAAATCAAATCTATTTTAAATTAAAACCAGTCCTAGTATGACAGATTCCAAATCAATATGAGTTTGAAGTTATCAACGAGTATAAAAGAAAAAGGAATCATCCTTACAATAGTGAGTTCAAGAACCTAAAACCATAGCTAATACTTGAACCAGCATGTCAACGAACCCATAATCAAGATTAGTTTAGAATAATAGAGTAATGATATAGTAAGCCAGGATCCAGTCCAATATTGAGAATCAGTACCAGGAGTCACATTCTTAAAATACCTAATTAGTGAACCCGTAAACTTGAATCAAGCTTTTGAAACAACAAAGTATGAACTCGTGGTAGGAAACTAAGGCAATTGGACACCCTTGCTCTTGAGTCCTTTGGATACAAATGGGTCACTAGTCATCATGGCTTTAAAAAAAAATACTTGCAAGGGAAAGGGTAGAAGACGTTATCTTCTTTGGATCACTCTCCAAAGATCAGCTTCCTCCTTCAAAACTTTTTGTGTGAAATCTTGAGACTAAAAGTCCCTCCCGAAAACCCTCTTGCCCCCTTGAGCTACTTATAATCCCATTACTAGACCAACTCCTGGCGTCTTCGGAAGCAAATACTGCTAACAAAGCTGACAGGTAACCATGAATCACCAACAAAGAAAAGGTTGTCGCACATGGGTTGAAATTGAGACCATGTATCACAGCTGGTAGATCTGACCATGCATGGCTGATAGAAAATGAAGAGAAATTATGAAAGAGGAAGTCGAATAGTGAGATCAAAGAGTCAGGATGACCTTCACCAAAAATGGGGAAACAAAACTTGACTTGGCCAAAAGCAAAAAGGAAAGAAATGGTAACGAGATGCGAGAGAAAGGGATGGCTAAGGTTAGGGTTCCTTGGTGAAAATTGGTGAAGGGAAGAGACGACGTGAAGAGAGGGGAAGAGACAAATCAAAAGGGAATATTGAAATCGGGGTGCGGCTAGGGTTAGGGCGATTAAGTTAAGTGGGACATCCGTTTAGGTCATTTGTTATGTTGGTCTGGGTTGTGGGTTGGGTGAAATGGAATGGGCCGTGTTATTTTTTGGCTGAAACAAAAAACCACGGGTTGGACCTAAGGTTGTGGGCTGAGGAGGTTTGAGTGAAAAAAACGTGGGCTGGCAAACAAAAAAATAATGGGCTGATTATTATTTTTTTACTTTTTTTATTTTGTTTGTTTCTTTTATATGTTTGACTTTGTTTTTTTGTATATATATATTATTTATTTATTTTTTGTATTTATTTAAGATAAACTTGCTCGACAAAATTGGGTGTTTACACACCCTTACAACATTCGGTATTTGATACTTTCGGCATTTACATTTAGCACATAGGCATCTAAACTTCTCCCTTTGAACATAGAAATTAAGTGCAAAAGTACATTGAATAAATTCGTCAACACCCTTATAAAACTCATTTGTAACACTCTTACTATTGGGATAAAGTCTATTGCTCATTCAACGATGATGCTCAAGGATCTCCATATTCCTTCAATATTCAACAATAATTATAAATCCATTACATAACATACAAGCATCAAACTACATCAAATCATAGTGACTAAAAATAAATCCCAAAAAATTATACAAATTAGTGATATCCATCATACAACAAAAGCCCCAAAAAAATTTTCCAAAATGTAAACAATATAATAGATAATTTAATTTATTAATTAAGCTCTAAACACCATAAAATTGAAATTCAACCAAATTAATTCCAAAAAATGGGGAAAATCATCCAAACACTCTACATCCATCATACAACAAAAGTCCTAAAGAAATTTTAACAGCAACAATCTACATCTACTATAATTTGGATTTCAACATAATTATCCTACATCAAACTAAATCATAAACTAACTCTATACATTATCAAATATCTATTCACAAACATCATATACTTAAAAGAAACTAAAATACAACCAAAAACTAACCTAGAAGTCGTACATTAACAAAGAAATTTAGAGGTAGCAAAAGACGGAAATTTTGGCTAACCTTAAGTTTAAAGCTTCGAATAGATGAAGGATATGAACTAAACACCACTTCCCCCTGCCAAAAAATGCCCAAAAGTGGCTAAAGAATCGATTTGGACAATAAAAACAGAGAAAAAATGTGTATAGGGAGAAAGAAAACGTGAAAACTAAAATGAGAGAAGGGGGGAAGGGGTTGTTTTGATATTCCCAAATTTCTCATGGAAATTCTTAGCGTGAAACTTTCTCATGAAAATTTTCGTTAGAAATACACCAAAAATGGTGCGTTTAATTAATGGTGGTGTTTCTCATGGACAAGTGACCATGAGAATAAGTTCCGGCAATGTTCCCACGTTTTTTCTCATGGACCATATTTCGTGATAACTTCCTAAGTGAGTGTCTCACGAATTAATGTCTGTGAGAATAGCATGTTAATCTCTTCGTACCACATTCCCACCATGTTTCCGCATTATTTCTCATGATTCTCTCACATATTTCTCATGGACACTTCTCTTGCACAAAGTGTCCGTGAGAAATTCCGTGAGAAAGTTTCTCCCAATTTCATATCTGATAGAAATACATGAGAAGTTCTATGAAAATGTCTCACAAATTTTTGGTCTGTGAGAAATTCCATCAAAAAACTTGAGTTTTCTTGTAGTTACATCAATTAAGGGATTTGTATTATTTTTTTCAATTTCAATTGCATGCTCAAAAAACTAGGCTGAAGTGTGTTCAAGTCAAGAGAATTAGGGGGACCCAAAACATACATCTATAAATTTGAACCATAAAATTCGAAAGAATTTAGGTCTTAACAAAAATTAATTAATAGAAACCAAAACTCAAGTAACTCATACTTGGAGCACTTTGAAGACGAATTCTTTCCCCTTCCTCCCAGCGTCTCGTTTGTTGTAACTTTGGATTACTTGAAATTTTATTTTCATAATGAAATCTTTAGGGTACATCATTCTTTGTAAAGTCACTGCATTCATTATGGCATATTGGAAAGAGTTAGGAGGGGACAATAAAGAAAAAATGAAGAATATTTGAGATCCATGCATACATGTACTGCTTGAGTCAAGATTATGTTTTTGGATTGGTTTTTCTCACTGACCTTTATATAGCTCACTCCTTCGGGGACTTTGTTTTCATTTTTCAGGTGCATCCAGCATATAGATTGTAAACACCTAATTTTGTCCAGAGGTTTATTTAAAATTAATAAATTTCTTCTCAAAAGAAATTGATAACAAATTTCAAAAAAATAATAATAATTAAATAATAAAAAAAGAGAGAGATAAAAAGAAATAAAAGATAGAAAAATAGAAAACAAAGTGGTATGTGGTAACAATTAAAAAATATATACAAAATAAAGAATAATAAAAATAAAAATAAAAAAAGAGAAGAGAAGAGAGGAAAAAGACCCAAGAGGCCATTTTTGGAAAACCCAATCAGCCATTGAACAAAAAAGAAACAGACCAAGCCCACTCTAATAACTTCAGCCTACCAACTGCAGTCAGCCCAATTAAAAAAAAAACAAAACAAAAATTGACTCAGGCCCAACCCACCAAACTGGATAGCTCGTAGCCCATCGGGTCCTTCTTAACCCACCCAACGCCTGATTTGGTTGCCACCTTCTAACAAACCCTAATCCCTAAATTATACACACTCCCTGGTTCCCCTCACCTCTGTTCCCTCTTCTCTCTACTTCGTGGCGCAACCTCGTCTTCTCTGGCATCCCACTATCCTTCTTGATGAACCGCCACCCATCTCTCATATCTTCTCTTCAATCATCGGCGAGTTCTCTCCTCCACCATCAAAGGAGATTTGAGCGAGAAATTAATTTAGTTTACTTGCCATAATCAGACACCGAGGGAGCAAAAAGAGGAATCAGAGAGCTGATTTTGGTTTGAATCGTGCCTTAATAGAAGGAACTGATCAAGGGAGACGGTCCTCTCTCGGTTATAAAAGGAACAAAGAAACAACAAACAAAGGGAGGGGGGAGACTCGACCAAGACACCCAAAAACGCGAAGAACTTCGAAGAAAAGAGAAAACCGAGAATTTAAAGAGTGGAGGGACATCTAAAATCAAGTTTTTTTTTTCAAGAATAGGAGGTGAGGTTTAGTTGCAATCCAAGTGCAGATAAAGATAAGGATTCTGTAATCGTGGGGATTGGTTTTGCTCTCGGTTTGTATAACACACACCATCCCTGTTTACTATAGGTTCGAATCCTGTTTCCAATTTCTTGTTTTCGTAATTTCTGGGGTTGAATTGATTTATGATTTATGTGTTTCTTGCCATTTCATAGCTATTTTTGTATGTGATATTTGGATTTGAAACTTGGTCTATTTTTCTGATTCGAAATATATAATCGTTAAACATTCAGAATGGGATATGCATTCATTCCTTTTTTGGTTGGCTATATGATCCATTTTTCTGTCTGGTTAGATGGTTTTATAGGCCGTAAATACTTCTGTAATTGCTAATCCACTGATATATTCAAGAGGTACATAGGGGTTTGATTTTCTGGGTATTTTGAAACATGTGAGAATTTGAGTTGGGGGAATTCTGTTTGGTCACTTGAATTGATTTTGTTTCTGACATAAGCACTTTGATCCCTTTGATTTTGAAAAGCATGGCTGAGCTATTGGGATAATTCAATTTATTCATTATAGCTTAGATTTTGCACATCCTATTAGTTTGTTCAGGGATAACATTAAGGCTGGTCATTATGCTAATTAATTCTAGTTGGTGCTTAGTGAGTTGATCATTGCATGGTTATTACCTATGGTGGATGTAAATCAAGTTAACACATGACGAATATTTTTCTGTGGGATTATATGTTCTGAACGTGTGGTGAAAGGTTTCCTTTGCTGATCCTTGTTTATCTTGAGGCATATAATCAATTATTTCAATCTACTGTGTGTTTGCAACCTAAGATTTTATTTTAGAGAATAGATTGTAATTTTACTTTTAAATTGGATTTTGTGGGAATTTGGGGCCTAAGGTGGTGTGAGACAATCACTTAAAAGGCTTTGATATTATGCAAAGGCCTAGTGGTCTACCTGATGCATTGTTTGATTTAGCCACTTGAAGTTCATTGTGTTACTTATGATATGCATATTCATGGGGTTGGCAGGTAAGTGTTTAATTCAGGTCTCATAATAGGAATTCATGTGGAGGTCCCAAAAGGCTCAAATTGTACTTTGATGAAATTCAATTTTCACAAAAGGGTCCTAAAGGCCCACTCAAATAAATTTTAAGGGTTTCAAGGACCCAATGAGATTATTTTCAAAAGGGAATGGGTTCAAGGCCCATTTCTATGTTAATTGAATAAAACAGCCCATTTAAGTGTTTTCAAAGGGGTTCAAAGCCCATTTCCTCTTGCATGGTTTTAATAACTTGAACAAAGAGTTACAAAATACATTCTTCTTGTAATTAACCTTTAATTTAGAGGAAAAATACTCTCAAAAATTTATATCCTAAAATTGTAGTTAGGCTCTTACACTTTTTAATGATTTCATTTCAACCCCAATCTTTTAGTAATTGCACTTTGACCCTTGCACCTTCAAGAGTTACACTTTGACCCCATAGTTTTAAGAATTATACTTTAGCCTCTATACTTTTAAGAATTTTAGTTTGACCCCATACTTTCAAGAATTACATTTTAACCCCCAAATTTCCTAAAAGTCACATTTTGGCCCTTATTTCTTTCAAATCTCTTTATCGCCCTACTACTTTTATAAGTTCCATAAACTCAATGTTAATGAACTTTCAGTAGAAGTTTATCTTCTCCGAAGTTCAATTTTTTTATGGACTTTTAGTGGAATCTCATTTTCCCAAAGTCTTAATTTTCATAGGCGTTTAGTGGAGGCATGTCCTCTCCAATGTCCTAATTCGCTGTCTAGGCTTTAAGTGAAAGTTTAATTTCTCCTAAATATCCTAAACTTCTTTTCGCTTGAATCAACTTAACAAAACCATTTCCGAACTACGTTGACCTTGATCCCTTTTGGAGTACGTAGGCACTTATTTGGTAAGGCAGGTCTAGTTATTTATTTCTCCATCTTTCTCCATTATTTTTTTATTTTTTTATTAATAAAAATGGGTAATTTAAATAAATTAAAATTTTTAAAGCACGAATGATTTAGGGTAACCATCCTTAGTGATAGACGTTGTGGGGTGCCTAACAACTTCCCCACACGTAATTAGACTCCTGAACCCTTCCTCTGGTTTCAATGACCAGTTTTCCTTTCTTTTTTTATAGGATCCCAATTATCCTTCTAATTAATTGGTGACGACTCCCATTTTCTCTACATTTTCTCTTACGCGCCCAAAGTCATAAAATGATGGCTTTTCGTCGACCGTCACGTTGTGACATAGATACATTTTTTCAGTCTTATTCCAAGAGTTGCAACTAGGAAGGAATTTAAGTTGAGAAATAGAGAGAGTAAAAAATGTAGTGATGTATATTAAGAGACTTAGATCTATATTCAAGTGTATAAGGGCAAATGATTTTAATGAGCATTGCCTATTATTAATAAATTATTGTAAAATCTTGTATCAAATGTGGCTAGGTACATGTACTTGATAAGGCCTGCTTGGATTGGTAAGTTGAGAGATCTTCAATCCTAATGTCGGTCATAGCTAGGGAGTTAGGCCATGACATCTTATTGACTTACTCAATATATATGTAGCATAATCATGTTAATTACTAATTTCCTCAACATTCATTAAAACTTTTAATTTGAATATGAGTATTTACATCATTTCAATCCAACCTAAGGGTCTTGAATCACAATATGCCACTCTGTCACTTAATAATGTATAAAATAATTGGATCAATATAGTCAAAATAAAAACAAATACAGATTATATTTTTATCAGAGTTTTCAAACATTTAGAATTAATTATCTCTATCATAATTGATGATTGAAATATATCACATAACAATCATAACAATTAATGTCACATTGATATGTATAATCTAGTTCATGCTACTCAATAATTTTAATTAAATTGAATGAATTTAATTAAATGAATTTCCCAATACTTTAAAAGTAATAAACTAGAGGCACATATCGAACCATGTGAAATTATTAGCGAAATTGACATAGTTTTTAAGTAAATTATAATATTATATAAATAGTTTGACAAAATGATAAGTTTGCGCACAAAATGATAAGTTTGTGCATTGTCATCCGAAGACTAAATGATGTTTCAAAGAAAACTCCTAAAAAATCACAAATATAATTATTTTAATATAGTCAATAGAAGGTCCCCATTGATATCTCATAATAGGTGAGTGGTCAATCAAACTAAATATAAAAAAATTCAAATATAATTTTCTTGATATCCATATCCAATTATAAAAGGTCACATGCCTTTATAACAAATAAGACCTAAGCCTATTAAAATCAAGGATATCAAGTCAAGTCCAGACAATATCCAGGTACCCAACCCAACCTCTCCTAAGCTCTAAAAGCCCTTACTCTTAAGGTCTCCACACTGGCATCTTTCCCTTCTCCATCGAAGTCTGAAGAAGCCATTTTCTTTCCTACTCAGAATCACTGTCTACTTCTTCCCAGAAACCCAATGCCACTTCTTCTTCCCATCTCTGTAGAGCCACCATTGCAGTGGCATGGTACCTTCAAGTCAAAACCACCTCCAACCACCTTCTTCCTCCTCGACTATTGGAGTCACTGGAGTTCGCAGATTGCTCACCCGTATTGGAGAAATCAAGGCAGTGTCTGGTCTTAGAGCAGTGGTCATAAGTGGGTTAGCAATGGCTGGTGAAGCGTCCATGGAAGCTGCATGGCCCATCCATAGTGATATTGGGAATGGACGCTTAAGATGAGCGAGCTAAGAGTTATTATGGTAGGCACTATCTTAGTAGAGGGAAAGGCAGAGCTTAGCATACGTTGTAGTTGCATATGCAAAGTGTGTCTGTTCCATTTCCAAATCTTGAGAGTAAGTGGCACATACGAATTCAAATTTCATTCCACCTTTCTCAACTTTGTTTAGCTTTCCTTTGCTTTTGGATTTTGGGTATTGAAATTTTAAAAGTAGTATTCAGTATGCTATTCTGCTTAACATCGAGTCTCTTCAACTTTCCTTTCATTGGTAAATATATGTCAGGAGATAAGCCTTAAATATTGGTTCAACTTTCAAACCATTTCAGAGCAGACAAAAATCAAAATATGTCACTCATTCATCTCTGCAATTTCCTTTACATTAGCCTGTGGCAACTATTGAAAAATAGGCATAAACTAGCTAGAGGAAGAATTGGTGAAATAATTGACTTATTAATTATTTTTTTAATATTTGTAGTTAACTTAAAGGATCAGACTAATGGATTAGAATTGAGAGTGATAATGACAATGACATTAACATACAAGATCTAACCTTTTAAGGTGATCTTAATATACTTGATCACTATTCAAACTTGTATATTTCTTATAGTTTATGATTTTACAACTATTTTCATGTCTCAAAATATAGATTGCACTTACAAAAATGAAAAAAAAAATTAACTATTAAATGGGCTAATCCCGAGATGCCAGGCTTTACTTATGGACTTGTGACAAAGTCTATCGCATGAATGTAGACTAAATTTAATATGAGCTTAGGCCCCGGCATAAGCCAATATACATAAAGTCTATTAGGTTTAGGCCCAATTTTGACAAAACCGGACCATGAACAAATATACTCACATTAGGTGAGTGCTCAATTAAAGAAAATATATATCCAAAAAATTTGATGAAAACAAATCAGCGCCCAATGACATATATGAGTGCAGTTATCCTCTTACTGAGATTATACCAAATAATATGTCTATTTCTTTGTATAACTTTATAAGCACAATTAATTTATTTAAAGACAATATTTTGTATCAATTTTTCTTGACTGGTCCCACGATAGGTGGATACACAATCAAGAAAAATTTTACTTGTTGCAGAGAATATGCATATTGTCACATAGACAATTGCAAAATATTTATAAATATATAGTTAAAGTAAGAACATGTAAGAACATGTATTACCAACTTTATTATATTATGAATATTGTCCACATTTCAATCAAGATATAATAGAGTGCAAAATAAGATTTATTCCTACAATTTCTTATTATATAGGAATTAGATTCATTTAACCATATGACTATGCTTAGTGTTACCTCAAAACAAATTCGTACTTTATAGAGCAAATAACTAAGCGCATAGATTATTGTCATATATTTTTTTATTTATTCATCTTTTTTGTAATTCTATTTGCTGTATGAATCTATAACACCAAACTTGATCCTTTTTAGTTTTTATATAGACAATTCATATTAGTTGCATACTAGAGATTAATTAAATCCCTCATGGTCGCATAATTTCTTATTATACAATGAATTTATCTCCATTAAAACAAGAAAAAAATGGTTTAATTTCTAAGAAACAATAACAAAATAAAATTTGCATAATTATTGTCAAAATCAAAAGCCTTGAGATTAAACAATCCAAACATCAACAAAGACTGACCCATTAACAATTTTCACAATAAGTGAAAATATTTTTTTCATAAATTTATAATTCGCAAAATTCATATATAATTTACAAATTATGTAAATATTTAAGTATAAAGCAAAAATTAATATAAAATTCCAGAAATTTCAAGTAAGAATTAATTTACAAGCCATACTAAAATAATTTTAGAAATTTATTGAAACAATTTGAGCTCAAACGAACATTTAGGTGTTCTCCCCTGAATACACGTAGACCTGCAAAAGGGCACTGTTAAGGGCGGACTATTACGTCCCCTTCTCCTTCACCACGCGATGTCCATGGCGATTCCATGTGGCTTGATTTTAGGACTACTTTGATACAGAGATCTTGACGTAAATCTATAAATCAAATGGAAATGTTATTGATTCAAGAAATTATCAGTGTTCACGAGCAAGATTATAGTGACACCAGAGCCCTTCTAGAAGTTGTAAAAGCTTGTCAATAAGAGCTCAGGGAACTGTGGAGAAGAAAAGGTTCCAAGATGTTCTTACGTGATGAATTAGAGAGATAATCAAAGAGAGGCAGAATCATAGAGAGGAAATCACAATACAATACAATACTTCTCCTAATAGTAACTATTCCTAATATAGTAGTTAGTTGCCCGATAGCTTTTAGTTATTCCAAATTGTACCACATAGATCAACATGCCACGTTAGCCCCCATGTCAATTAATGAAACTGTGTCACATTCCACCTCAGCTCGTTCATTATTTTCAGTAACAAACCATCCTTCTTCAGCTGACCCTTAACCCCAAGGGTGAAATGCAGGATAGCACTGCTTGAGATCATAATAATACTCACATGTAGCATCTTCATGAGCCTTATCCTTCCATTTAACCAGTACTCCAGTTGCAACCTTTCCTTTTCGATTGGTCATCACCTGGTCCAAAATAGCCTCAGGTTCTTTCGATTCCACAAGGAAGTGGACAATGTGACAGAAGAAGTTCTGGTGCCAATATGTTTCTTGCGCTAAGAAACATGGAAGGTAGGAAAAATTTTGAACCCTTCAGGCAGCTACAAGGTTTAAGCAACCGCTCTCACTCTGTCTATGACTTGAAATGGACCATAATAGTGAGCAGTCAACTTTTGAGAACTCCTAGGAGTCACTGATGCTTGTCTATAAGGTTGGAGCTTCAAATAAACCCAATTGCCTATATGAAAATTTCTATTTGACCTACGGTAGTCAATAAACTTCTTCATTCTATCTTCAGCCCTCTAGAGAAGGAATCTAAGGACCCTTATCATTTTTTCTCATTGAACCATACTTCTGTCAACCATAGCAACCCGAGACTCACCAGGCAAGCAAGGTAGATGTCTAGGAGGAGCCTACCCATATACCACTTCAAAGGGTGTTAAATGGGTGGCAGTGTGGAAATTGGTATTGCACCAATATTTAGCAAGTGGCAACCATTTATACCAAGATTAAGGTGCTTTCTCACACATACACTTAAGATATATTTCTAAATAGTGATTCACCGCTTCAATTTGACCATCCGTTGAGGATGATAAGCTAGAGATAGTTGTAGTTGCACCCCTTGGCATTGAAAAAGGGCTTTATAGAAATTACTTATGAAAACAAAATACCTGTCACTAGTGATGGTTCTTGGTATCCCATGAAACTTATACACATTGTCCATAAAGTAGTGGGCAACCTGCAATGCAAGATATGAGTGGGCTAAGGCCATGAAATGAGCTTCCTTGGATAGCCTATCAATAACTACCATTATAGTATATTTACCATAGGAAGAGGCTGTCCATAATAAAATCCATAGTCAAATTAGACCAAATTCCTTTACGTATATGCAGGGGTTGAAGCAGCCTTGGTGAAGTAGTTATGTCATATTTAAACCTTTGACAGATCTAACATTCTCTCAAAAAAATTTTAATGCCTTTAGTTAGCCCTTTCCAAAAGAACAAACCCTTCACTCTCTAGGCAATGGCATCTCTACTTGAATGTCCTCTAACCAAAGAAGTATCCATCTAGCTCAATATCTTTTCTCCCAATGTTGGATTTCTTCCCACCACTAACCTTCCTTTCCTTCTAAATTCACTACTTTCCTAAGTGTAATGCTTGTGAACCTGAGTTTGTTCTGTAGCTACTGTATGTGTTTGCAAATCCAAATCTTATTGCAAACTGTCTTGTGTCTTATATAGCAACTCTAAACTAATAGTATAAAGAGCCATTAGAAGGATTTTAGAGTGAGAAACGCTAGAGAGAGTATCTGCAGCTAAATTTTCTTTACCCTGCCTATATTGGATTTCATAGTCAAAACCTAGAAATTTAGTTAGGCAGCCTTGCTGAAACTGAGTGTTTAATCGTTGCTCCAGTAGATATTTAAACATTTTTGGCTTGTTTTAATAATAAAGTGCCTGTTTCTGAGGTAATGCCTCCATTTCTGTATTGCAAAGATAACTTCAAGGAGTTCCTTCTCATAAACTGAAAGGCCTTGATGTTTAATGCCCAAAACTCTACTGATGAATGATATAGGGTAATGATTCTGCATCAAAATAGTACCAATGCCTAATCCGCTTACATATGTTTCTACCATGAAGGTTTGGTTAAAATTCTTACAGTGCCAAAACTAGTGAGTTTCACAAGCTTCCTTAAGCTACTTATAAGCATTAGTAGCTTCATCATTCCATTGAAAATTTTCATGTCTAAGTATAACAGTGAGGGGTATGGCTATAATCCCAAAATGCCTCATAAATCTGCTATAATAGCTAGCCAAACCCAGAGAACTTCTTAGTTGCTTGACACTAGCAGAAATCCAATTATTCACATCAGTTATTTTTTATGGATCAGTTGACACCCTTTCCCTTGAAATGTAGTACCCTAAATACTCTACCTGTGAGACAACAAAGAAACACTTGCTTTTCTTGGCTAGCAATTGTGTTGCTTCATCAATAAAAGTACAGCTCATAAATGCATAGCATGCTCATCAACAAAAGAACTATAGATGACGAATTGTCATCAAAAAATACAAGTACATATTTCCTAAAAGGTGAGGCTTGAACATTGTGGTGATAAGGTGCTGGATGGTAGATGGAGCATTGGTCAAGCCAAAAAGCATGAGCAAGTATTCATAATGAGCACTATGGGTTCTTAATGTTGTTTTATATATGTCCTTGGGCTCTATTCTCACTTGGTGGTAACTAGCCCTTAAATTGATTATAGAGAAAATCATTCCGCCAGCCAATTCATCCATCAAGTCCTCTACTCAAGGTATAGGGAATTTATCCTTAATTGTTTGATTATGAAGATCCTTATAGTCCACACACATTTTCCATTATCCATCTTTCTTACCCACCAAGACTATTGGAAAGGCATAGGGACTGTTACTATACTGCACAATTCCACTATCCAGAATCTTTGCCATAAGCTTTTCAATAACATAATTTTGGAACATTGGGTATTTGTAAGGACTTATATTGATTGGATTGGACCCTTAAATGAGAGGGACTTGGTGATTATGTCCTGGCCTTAATGGAGGTAATTCCTTAAGTTCTTCAAAAAGCTCTTGAAATTCTTCTAGGATAGCAGAAATACCTAGTGGTATAGGCTAATTCTTTTCTGTAGCATGAGTAGTTAATGTACATAATTCAAGTTCTCCTTCACAATTTGTAGCATAGCTAATTAAGTCCCATATGAGACTAACTTGTCTATACTCTAGGGTTTTATAATTTTAATTGAAGGAGCCAAGGAGCCCCTAAGGACATGCCTCCTATCCTTGTATGTAAATTCCATGGTAAGTTTATGGAAATCCCACAAAATGGGTCCCAAGGTTATCAACCATTATACTCATAACACCATATCATAGCAAGACAATGGTAGTAACAATAAATTAGCCTAAAATCTAGTGTTTTGCAACTGCTATTTAAATCCCCTTAACCACAACTGACTCCTTCAATTAGTTGTAATTAGCAACTGAAATAAACAATGGTTCAACTTGTTCTAGTTTACGCCTGTCACAATGTGAAGGCCAAAAAATGCACAGTCATGACCTTGAGACAATAAAAAGGAAAAAAAAATAGATATTAAAAAATGGAGTCGCCACCAATTAATTATAAGGATAATTTGGATCCTTTAAAATCCAAATACTGGCCCTTTAAACTAAAAGGATTAGTTCGAGAGACTAATTACGCATAGGAAATGTGTTAGACATCCTACAACGTCCATCCCTAAGGATGGTTACCCTAAATCATTTGTGCTTTAATTTATTTTTATTTTAATTACCCATTTTGTTATTAATATGACAAAAAAATGAAAGATGAAATAACCGGACCTACCTAACTAGGTAAGTGCCTACGTACCCCAAGCAGGAGCAAGGTCTATGTAGTTCGAGATTGTTTGGTAAGGTTCTCGTTAGGAAGGATATATGATCGCATTCTTAGTGATGACAGTGTATTAGGAGAGAATGAATCTCCACTTAAAACCCATGAATATTAAGGCTTTAGGGGAACACCAACTTCCACTTAAAGCTTTGGAGTTAGGACTTTTGGGGATAATAAATATCCACTAATAGCCTACGGGAATTAGGGCTCTAGGGGAAGAAGAATTTTCACTTAAAGCCAGGTGCTAGGACCTTTAGAGAGTATAGATCTCCACTAAAGGCCTACGGGAAGTAAAACTCTAGGGAAAGATGAACTTCCACTTAAAATTTTAAAGGAGTTAGGACTCTTGGGGATAATAAATCTTCGCTAAAAGCCTAAGGGAAATAATGTGATCTTTGGAATCACATTTGGTACTAAAATAATTTTATAATTGCGTATTAAAATCTGTTTACAACCTTAGAGCACAATATTAAGGTGGCGATCTTATGAAAAGTTAAATATCAAAACAAACATTGATTCAAAAAGATTTTGAAACCTAGGTTTAATGATTTCAATCAAAAATAGATTCCTGGCTAAATGGGCCTTTGAAGCCCAAAATTTATTTTAATTCCATGGTATTTTGAAACACACTTTCAAATGACACCAAACTCGCAAACATACAAATTTTATTTTGATAAGCCTTTGAAGCCCAAAATCAACTTAATTTTAATGAGCCTTTGTAACCCACTTTTAAGTTGTACTAGATCCAAATTCATCTTGGTCTGATGGGCTCTTGAAATCCACTTATTAAAAAATATTCCAAATAAAAAGAAATTTAAAGTATCCACATCAAAAAATAAAAAAAAAAATTATTTTATTTTCAAAAGAAAAACCTTTTTGAAATTAATTTTCTTTAGACTATTTTCCTAAACCAAAATTAAGGTGCATTGGACACCTTCAATGATAAGACAAACAACCAAATAATAAAATAAAGTAAAAATAGCAAAATAAATAAACATGATAAAAGAATAAAATAGGATGGCTTATGCCTTACAAATTGGTAAGGGAGTACATAAACCAAATCAAAATATTACAACCCACAAAAATTTAGACAATCCAATTAAAAATAAAATAAATAAAAACAAAAAAACAAAAAAATAAAATAAAAACTTACATAGCAGAATATTCAGCCATAAAAATCAAGGACAAAGACAAATAAAAAAACAACAAATTAAACTTAGAGGCACAAGGGCACATCAAGTTCACAAACCATGAGAAGCATTAATATATACTCACATCAAGAGACTTAAAACTTAAGACAGTATAGTATTGACCCAAAAATAAACTCGAGTTTAAACCTTTGATTCAAGATGTAAATCAATATTATGCTTGAAGCAAAAAGAAAATCCATATTTGAAAATAACATCTTAAATCATTTTGACATACAAATCCAAATCTGGTTTGAATCAGGATGTTGAAGCACGTTTGAACTTGAATAAAAATTATATTTTGAACTAGAGATAGACAACTCTGAACATCAAAATCATAAGTGCGTTTAAGCCCAGATAGGCATAAATCAAAGACATAATCAATCTTGCTTGGACATATTAGAGCAGTACTTGAGCACATCACAGAAGATATTCAGAACCCGAAATGAAACCTCAAACCAGCAAAGCAATGGACATTCTGTTATAGCTTGAGCCAAACTCTCAATCATGTTAGCATACAGATTTAATGCCATTTGAATCAGAGTCAAACCAAATTATACACGGAAATATTTAGAACATGCTCAAACAAAATCATCATAATAGGACAAAAATTTGAAGCCAGATATAATCCCCTAATAAAAATTGTATTTAGACCCAAATCATAAGCAAATTTGACTCTACTGATTTCATTCAAGGTTAATCAAATTCAATATTCTCCTTTGCCTCTAAGCTTAGCCCAAAAAAAAATGAAAAAAAAAAAGAAGGGAAGAAGCTTACCTCTCTCAAATGCCACAACCTCTCCTTTCACTCAAGTATCCAGCTGCAGAACTATGGTGGGCTCTGATCCCTCTGAAATTTCTCTCTGCAATCCACCCCAATACACTCCTCCAAAGAAAACCGAGAAGCCCCCCTTTCCTCTACTACCCACTCTATTTTTATAGCCAAAGAATCCACCAAGAGTCTTGTGTGCAATGGATCGTGCATGAAGGTCTTGTGCACAGGGAGGAAGTAGAGGAAAGGGACAAAAAAATTAGATCGGCATGATGTAGAGCAGATGGCGAACCAGTCAGTGTAGGTGAGCTGGAAAATGGTGTGAATCTATGCGTTGTGAAGAGTCTAGTGTGTGTTGCCGGCATTGCTACAAAAGGGCCATTGTGTACCGAGTGTGTAGGGAGTGCGATGCTATCGAGTATAACTGATCATGGGCCAGGTATATTCATGGATATACCTGGCCCAACCTATTTACTTAAGTACTCATATCTAACAAAATAATAATATAAGCCCATTTTAATAACTCAAGCTTAAAGCCTATTATAAAAAAATTTATAAGGCTGGGCTGGATACTGTCCAGGCCAAGCCTGGACTAAAGGCTTGGACACTAATATCAGGTATCCAAGCCATTACTCCAGTGTCCAAGTTCGCAACGTCACCTTCAGTTCCCCAACATCTGGTCCTCTATGCTCTCCCTTCTCCACTTACTGTTTTCTCACAGCGCCATCTTGTCCCCACCGAAACCAAAGAAGCCATTTTCTTCCCCGTCAACCTGCTTTCTCGCCGCTGCCGTCCAGTCTCTGTAGGTAATCTCCTCTTTCCTTCTTCAATGGGTGATTTGGGTCTGAATTTGGGGATTTCTCTTCTGGGAAAATTACCGGGTGATTGCCATGAGATTTGGGGTCCCTTGTTTATTTCTATTATGCTCTGTTTTGGGACTATAGTATTCTCTGTTTTGAGATTTCTCCCCTTCCATTCCTGTGTGTTGTTATCTGTTGGGATTTTAGTTCTACAGTGTTCGCATTGCAAAGAGACGTATCAGTGTTGTTGTCCCCTTCAATAATTGGAAAAAAAATCAAGTCCTCACCATTTGGATGCTCTAGTTTTCATTTTCAATTGAAACTTAGCAGTAGATGGCATAATCTAATATATTGTGATAGGAGTGTCTTAGTAAAGCAATACTCACTTGAACTGAAAGATTCACTGTTGCAACTGATTTCATACTTGTAAATTTGTATTGACTTATCCAAATTAAAACTGAGAATAGAAAGAACATGCATTAATTCTGAAACTTTGGAATGTCAAATATGAGTGTCTTACGGTTCTAACAAAACAAGAATCATGCAAAACAAAACTCTATAGCTCAAATTAGAGACAAAAGACGAAGCACTGCCAATGCTGGACTGACAGACCCGAAAATTGACTTATCCAAATTAAAACTGGGAATAGAAAGAACATGCATTAATTCTGAAACTTTGGAATGTCAAATATGCGTGTCTTACGGTTCTAACAAAACAAGAATCATGCAAAACAAAACTCTATAGCTCAAATTAGAGACAAAAGA
>JASKGM010045490.1:0-21316 GCA_034509205.1 Ceratonia siliqua
TCTCTCTCTCTCTCTCTCTCTCTCTCTCTCTCTCTCTCTCTCTCTCTCTCTCTCTATATATATATATATATATATGTATATGAGAATTAATATATGTTAACAAAAATTTTTGGCAAGTTGGTTGAACTAAGGGAGAGGTAGGTTGGAATCTTGCCAATCGGTCATGTCTTGCCAAGGACAATTTGAGGCTCTTAGGGAGGTTTGAGTCGGTTGGGGTAGCTCAACTCGCCTTGATAGTCTTAATTAAAAATTTATAAGATAATGTGTAAAATATGATTTTGTTGTTGGTGAATTTCATTGAACATAATACTAGTATTAAATGGTAAGGTGTAAAATGTGATCTTATTGTTAGTGGATTTTACTGAACATAATACTAATATTAAATGAGATGATGCACCAAGAAAGGTAAGATAATACAAAAGATAACTCTATTTCATAATAAAATGTAAAAAAAAGTAAAGAATAATATTTTAGTCATATTAAAAAAATTTAAACATTTAATTAAAAATAATAATTAACTTTAATGTTAATTTTAAATTTGAATTTTGTTATAGTTTATTTTTAATTTACAGAAAAGAACTTTGTATATTTTTATAATAGAAAATATGATTGTATAATTAAAATATCTTTTTAAAAAAAATTTTATTCTTATTTTATTAACCGATTAAAAAATAAAAATGAGAAAGAGATTGCACTAATTTTTCATTTTCTTTCTTTCTTATTTGTAATTGTAATTTGAAGGCTAACTTTTCTTTCCTATTTGAATATTCATAAAATAAGATGGCTGCTATTTTTTTTTGACACATGCGAACAACTAATCAGCATGCCCCACTTCAATTTCCACATCCTGCTCATCCTAACTTTTATCCTTTTCTCAAACTTTTTCTTCTTTATAACTATAATCCAACAAGAATTTTCATCAACTTATTTAAAAAAATAAATAATATCCGTAGTATTTAATGTGATTTAACATCAAAATTTGAATAATTTGAAAAAAGAAGAAACTAATTTCCCTTTGTGCTCACGTACCATCTACTAAATAAATTATATAGATGTTTGTTTGAAATAATATATTAATATATTATCTCCAAAGATAATTATGTTATTATTACTTTATCATTACATACAAGTTTTTTAGTATTTAAAAAAATAATTTAACTTTACAAATTTTTAATCTTAAAAAATGATGCGGATATTATTTTTATATCTTAAAATAAATAGTTAGAACACAACTACTCTAACTAAAGTGATAAAGAATTTAAAGAATTTAAAAAGTATTAAATTGGTTATAATATAAAATAAATTTAGAATTGACCTTAATTATTAAAAAAATGAAAATTAAAAAATAATATAAAATCTTCTCATTTGAAAATTCAAAAAAGAAGGAGTGGATGGCAGGCTATTTAAGCACATGCAAATAAAATAATAATAATCACCACTTAAATATTGAGCACACCACAATCATCGTCATCCTAACATTTTTAACGTTTTATGGAAGTGGACCCCACTCCCTTCCCCATATCCTCCCTCCTTCCTTTAGCCGTCTTTCTTTCAAACTCTGCTCTCTTCTCTTCTCCTCCCACTCATATAAACCTTCCACCACTCATCCATTCCTTACTCTCAACCAACTAACGCCAATGGCACTTGTCCGAGATCGACGCCACCTCAACCTCCGCCTCCCTCTCCCGGAACCCTCCGAGCGCCGCCCTCGTTTCCCTCTCCCCCTCCCACCTGCTTCCACCTCCGCCAAATCCTCCACTGCCGTTTTCGACATCGCTCCTAACGACATTGAAAAGCTCCAAGTCCTCGGCCATGGCAACGGGGGCACTGTCTACAAAGTTCGGCACAAGCGCACCTCTGCAATCTACGCACTGAAGGTCGTCCACAGTGACTCCGACCCGGTGACCCGCCGACAAGTACGAAGAGAGATGGATATCCTCCGCCGAACGGACTCGCCTTACGTCGTCCAGTGTCACGGGTTCTTCGAGAAACCGTCTGGTGATGTGGCGATTGTGTTGGAGTATATGGACTTGGGTACACTAGACACGCTGCTGAAGAAGAATGGCACTCTATCCGAATCCCAACTCGCAACGGTGGCGCGTCAGGTTCTCAACGGGCTCAGCTACCTCCACGCTCACAAGATCATCCACCGGGATATCAAGCCCTCGAATCTATTGGTTAATCAGAATATGGAGGTGAAAATCGGCGATTTTGGAGTCAGCAAGGTCATGTGCCGGACGTTAGACCCGTGTAATTCATACGTGGGTACTTGCGCGTACATGAGCCCTGAACGGTTCGACCCAGATAGGTATGGTGGGAATTATAACGGGTATGCGGCTGATATATGGAGCTTGGGTCTGACGTTGTTTGAGCTCTACGTGGGTCACTTCCCATTTCTACCAGCGGGTCAGAGGCCCGACTGGGCGACCTTGATGTGTGCGATTTGTTTCGGAGATCCGCCGAGCTTGCCGGAGGGTGCCTCTAAAGAGTTTCGGAGTTTCGTTGAGTGTTGCTTAAAGAAGGAATCAAGTGAGAGGTGGACGGCATCTCAGCTTCTGACCCACCCGTTTCTGTGTCATCAATGACCCGGAACTTAGTCTAGTGAATCGACCAGGATATTCAGTTTTGGATCGGGTCATGAGGTCCTTAGCAGACTAGCTAGCTTCTTCGTGAGTAGTCTGTACATGTTCTCCGGATTCTATTAGTTCTTTGAACAACGAAATCAGAATCATCCCCTTTGTAAATTCTGTTAGAAAAAGTTCAAGTTCTTTTATTTCTATAATCTTCTTCAAGATTTCAGTTTCCTGGGTATTTGCTTTTCTTTTCTTCTTGTGATTAACACTTATATTTTGACGTCTATGAAAAATTTTATCTCACAAACTTCTTACAAAGTAGAAAAGAAATAAAATATAAAGAGATGGCCTATTACTATTAGCCCTTCTAATTATTTATTAACACTTCTTTATAAAGTAAAATAATGTATTAAAAAAATATACGTAATTTGGATAATTTATTAACTATAAATTAAGTGGGGATAATCATGTTTATTGTTTAGGTTGCGTGATTAGACATGTTTAATTAATTTTAAAAAGGAAAAAAGAGCTGGTAGTTGTTACTCAATTGTCAGCACTTAGCAAAGAGGATGGGTGGCAACTGACAATGGCAGAAGGGAAATTAATGATTGTAATGCGTGGCATGTTGGGGTAATTACTCATTTGATAAAGACAAATAAAAAATACAAGAAGTGGAGTGTAACTGAAATGTCCCACGTGTTTAGGATGGATGCTCAAGTTGTCTTGCGACGGCTACGAGAAATGGGCAATGGGAAGTGGACACAAGTATATAGCCAAACACGTCCAAATCAGGTGGCCACGATGCATGAACGAGGAACGCTCCTGTTGAAGTGACGTTATATGATTCGGGTTCACCATGGAATCATTTTTTATATTAAAAGTTTAATTCTTTATTTAATAAAAAATAAATAAAAGTTTGTATCCTAGGGCCCTCCCACTACCCTTTTCTTTTTTTTTTCCTCCTTTCAATTTGTTGTATTATTTTATTTTTTCTTTGAAACTTTTACTTTTTCTTAAACATGTAATTCTTTTTAAATCTTTAAATTTTTTATTCTGACTTTTCATTTTTTTATTCCTAAAGTTTATTTTTCATTATTAAAAAATTAAAAAATAACCAAAAAGAATTAAGGGCGGTATGGGCTATATGGTAAGGCCTTCCTTAGATAGCAACACCCAATATATATATATATATATATAATTTTAAATATTTTTTAGATAACATTTGTTTAAAAAATTATCATAAACCTAAATTCATAATATTATCACTCTTCAAGTAATGCTACTTATTATTTATATAAATTATGAATAAATAAGTTAGTTAGTTATATCTAACTTTAATATGAATTAATATAAATAAATTTAAGTAAGATGTCAATGATTTGCCATATAGTAGCATTTTTTGTTTTATCAAAATCGTTTAAAGTCAATGGTTCGAATCTCCTCCATTTTTGTATATTCTTAATGCATTATGCTATTATATAATAGAGGAAAAAATTAATTTAGATTATTTAAATTTAGATATATATACTTGAATAATTTATGAATAATATTTGAGTAAATAGAACAATTTTTTTTTTTCATAAATATGTGTCAAATATGTTACGTATAGACGGTTGGATAATATATAAATAATTTAATTATTAAACTTTATATATTTCAAAAGGTTCATTTTATCATAATAATTTTATAAATAAAAAAGTTACGTATTGGTTAACAATAATAATTTTTTATTTAATGATCCAACATCATATTTTAAAAAATGTTTTAAAGTATTATTTAACGCACAATTTTAAAATCATTTAATGCAAAAGGAAAAAAAATGTAAAATATAATTTCTCTAAAATATTTCTTATCATTTATGTTTTATATATCAATTATCAATAAGCATAAACAAGATATAAGCTAGTAGCGGATGACTCGTCATGCCTCACCTCATCAATTTTGTTATTATTCATTTACTATTCAATACGTATGCGGTTTCCCCTTACCAACTATTTTAGAACTTCAATAATGGAGGCACTTTGTTATCACAATTGATCTTGAGAGTTTGTCATTTTCTACCAATTTAATTTGCTTACTAATTTGTATTAGGGGTGTATACGTAGCGATTGAGTGCAATTTTGCACCAAACTACACATTAAACCAAAAGATTGAAGAACAATTTGGGTTGGTTTGATTTTGATTTTTTTAAGAGTAAATCGAACCAAATCAAATCAGATACTATCGAACCGGTTTGATTCGGTTTTAGAGGTTGAACAATTTTGTTACACTATTGAAATTTGAAAGGCTTCTATATTTGAAGGGAATATTCAATAACATAAATCTATTATCTTTCCCTCCTTTTAAATAGCAAGCCTTTGAAAGAAGTCTTCTTGTACTTGTTTTAGCCTAGGCCATGTTTACTTGATTCTTCTCTGACATCATCAATAAGGTAAATTCTCTTTTACTCAGAAGTCACTACTTCTATAAAACGAAGGGTAGTGGCCCCCACATATAGGACTCAGGTAAAGGTCAGCCTCCCTCTCACATGAATCGTAACATTTATGTAGGCTAAATTCATCCATCAACAAAGCATAAAGATGGTCATAAACCTTTAAATTGACTAGTAATTGAATTATATAAAGCACGTGTGGTTGTTGTTTTTTAAAAATATTTTAAATTATTTATTCTATTATTAACAAGAAAATAGTTTAAATTCTTAATCTTAAAATCATCTTAATATGTTATTTAAGGTATGCTTGAAAGGACCACTATGTATGTGTAATTGTCTACTAGTTGGAATTAATAACGTGAATTATTTAGTGCATACTAGCTATACAAATTTGGAAACTTTAATGATCAAAATGATTTCGTACTCACATGGAAGCTTCTGGGTTTTCCCGTCATGCCTATACAAAGCTTTTAAAAGTAAATGGCCAAAAACGAAAGCTTTTACAAGTGGAAAATTTGGAAGAAGGAGTTCCAAATGTAATAGCTCTCTGGGCCAGTCAAACATTGGATTTGGACTAGTTAAGTCCAAGCCTCTCAGGTAGACCTGTTTTGAATAATATCCAAGGTCATAGACAAATTTAGCAAAGAGATTAAAACTGAATAAAATAATTAAAAAGAGAAATTAAAAGTGACTCAAAAATGAAATTAAATGATACATTAAAATTTGAATTAAGACAGATTGATCAAAACCGGATAATGATAATAACAATGATATTCATGTATAAAATTTAAACTAAAAATAATAATATTATTATTATATTAAAATATATTATATTTATAAAAATTTAAAAAATAAACTATTATAATAATTTTGGTTCAATTATTAATTCCGTTTAAATGTCCAACTCCGTAGAAATCGCCAGCG
Source organism: Ceratonia siliqua (assembly GCA_034509205.1). Taxonomy (NCBI): domain Eukaryota; kingdom Viridiplantae; phylum Streptophyta; class Magnoliopsida; order Fabales; family Fabaceae; genus Ceratonia; species Ceratonia siliqua. The sequence continues at coordinate 5,929 of JASKGM010045490.1, forward strand.
CTACCTCCGGCGCCGCCAACCCCACCTTTATTAAACGCCACGTTAAAAACAGAGTATAGGATATAGAAATTAAATGTGGATTCAGAGGCCATATCTAAGTTGCAGACCAACATATATTTAGCTTATCATCTAGCCTTCAGCCAAAAGAAGAGAAAGAGAAAGGCTTTGGTTTTAATCATTAATCTTCGGAGAAAATGTTGTTATTTGGGTAACAAGAACATAAGGTTTGTTTGCTAAATTGATATATTATAAAATAATAATAATAATAATAATAATAATAATAATAATAATAATAGATGATAGAAAATAATAAATATAAAAAATTATGTATAAATAATATTACTTATAATATAATCAAAGTTTAATTAAAAATTATAAAGTGTATTGTCATAAAGAAAAATATTTTACCAATTTATAATATAGTAATAACTAAGAATTTAAATAAATATTACTAATAAATATATTTGAATCTAAAAATATATTGATAATAGCATTAATACACCTAATAATATTAAAACTGTTTATTTAGATTGCCGGTCTACAATCGTAGTTTTGAGTGATTTAATTCATTATTTTTGGTTTTTGCTCTAGATCACACAATAATAGGTGCTCAATTACATATATAACTATCTGGCCAAAACAAAATTACATATATAAATAAACATATGGATAGTTATTCTATTAAAGTGTGATGTATTCTAGAATAATGTTTAAAAAATCCTAAATTCTTTTTATAACAACCCTAAGGAACTAACAAGGCTTATAATTTATATATAGGGGGTTTTATATTTTTTATCATGATTTTTAAGTGTTATTATAATTTTTTTTAATTTATTAATTATAACACATTACATCCTAAACTATTACAATTTAATTAAATTACTTATATCATTTAATTAAGTGTTAAAATTAATGAGTTTAATTAATACATACTAATTATGTAATTAAAAAATTTAATATAAATAAAAATAATAATTTTATTATGTAAAATGACACAAATATCTTAAAAATAAACGAGGATAATTTTTAATTAATTTTTATTTTTAGGAGTAAAAATAAAAGTTAATTAAAGATTTCATATAATTTATTTTTAAGATATTTATGTTATTTTACATAATAAATTTATTATTTTTTATTTTTATCAAATTTTTTAATTACATAATTAACTTATGTTAACTAAAATTATTAATTATAATACTTAATTAAATGGTATGGATAATTTAATTAAATTATGATAATTCAGAGTGTAATATACTATAATTAATATATTAAAAAGAAGATTACAATAACAACTAAAAATTGTGATAAAAAAGTATATTATATATGAGGCTTTACTCCCCAACTTGCCATAAGGGACTTTTATAATTTTTTTATGTTTTTTTTATTTTTTTATTTTTTAATATTAATTAATTATTTTATATGTCATATATATTTTTAAAAATTTTTTTGAAGTTTTTTAAAATTTTTTAAAATTTTTATATATTATTAGTTCATAATTTTTTAATATTATTTATGTATAAGTATAAAATTTTAAAAAATATATCACATAATAAATAATTAATTAATATTAAAAAATAAAAAAATTGAGAAAACAAATACAAAAAATTATAAATAGACAGTACTTGAATCCACTGTATTTGAACAATAAAAACAGAGCATTCTATTTATTTAGACTTATTTTAAAATTAAGTTATTTTTTTTAAAAAATAATATATTTTAATAAAAATATATTATTTATTTAAATTTATAAAAAAATAAATTAATAAAAATAAAAAAAATAAAAATTATAACATTTTTTAATAAAAAAAATAAAAAAACTTTTATTTTTAAAATTTTATTTTTTTTAAATCCTTCTTAATTATTAATTCAAACCTAAAATGTAATAAACATTTCAGCCAGACAAACAGTACTAAGTGCCTGTTCACGAAACTCGTTTCATCCCAATTCGTCCGTTATCTTCTTCTCCTTCTCCTTCTTCTGAGAGGTTTTCGATCTCATAATGGCGTCTCTCAGCTTCACCCATATCAAAACAGGGAATTCTGCATCTGGGATTGCATTGACTCGTCCCAGCAGAGTCGGGTTTAAGGTTTTTGCTGCGGAGACTCAGGCAGCAGAGGCTCAGAGCCCGATCTTAGTGTTACTGTTAATGGGTGCGCATGCCCAACCCATTTGTAATTGGGTCGGGTCCTCCGGGGACCAATTACACCGTCATGAAAAGGGCATTTGATGAAGGTTGGGTAGCTCTGATTTGTTCAGAAACATAGATAGGCAAAACGTATTAGTGTAAATTATGTTATCTTTTCCTTATCATTTGCCTTTGTCCTGTAAAACTTGCAATTAATCGTTCTCAGATTCTTCCCTCCTTTCTGTCTCCTTCTCTTCTTATGATTCAAATCTGACTAGGATATTCTCATGTACACTTTAGATTTCTCACTTCTTTTGTGTTAATATATAAGCTAATTTGGCCAAGTAGCAAATAATAGGTCTCAGATCTTCATGGTTCATTATATGCCTTTAATAGTTCACACTACTAGCTAGATAATCAGATTTGCCTCCTTGGACCTCTAAACTTCTTGGATTTTATGTACAATATGCACATTTTACAATGAATTGTTGGCTTTGTTTATAGGATGATGCTATGAAAAGTTCTACCTCTCAAGAGGTTGAGTACTTTTATGAGTTTATCTGTCTGGAGATTCTCAGTTTAATTTTTTAATATTAATAAAATTTTAAAGTGAGAACTTCAACGTGCATCTAGTGATAAAAAGCTCAAACTTTTGAGAGTTTGAGCTCTCAATAGCATTACCCTTGTTTATATGTGTTTCTCTGTGGCGTTGTTTGATTACACAAGATATCTTTTCAGACGATCAGGCTGTATAGCTTATGTTTTTTGTATGATTTTCCCCTTATATTGAAATTTCTCAATTTTCCCAGTTGAATGATCACGGTGGGATTCATTATTATTTTCTTGCTAGGTGTCCCTTGATGCGGCTAAAGTTATAAATTTACCTCCTCGATATGCCCGACTACGGGCAGGTGCAAATGGCTCTGCCAAAGGAGAACTTACTGAGTTATTGGGCGGGGGAACATCGACCTTATCAGTGATCGGCCCCTTGAAACTATGCTGAAAGAATTCAAGCTATTAAAAGAAGAGTACCCAGACAGAATTCTCATTGCTTCAATTATGGAGGAGTACAATAAAGCTGCCTGGAGGGAGCTTATCGATCAGGTTGAGCAAACTGGAGTAATAAGATATTTTTCTTGGCTGAGTTTGTGAAATTAAAGAATTTTCTTATTTGGAATTTCTGACTTCTCTGAAATCCTTTTAGGATGCAATTGAAATAAATTTCTCCTGTCCTCATGGTATGCCAGAATGCAAAATGGGTGCAGTTGTTGGACAAGATTGTGCACTTCTGGAAGAGGTTTGTGGATGGATAAATGCAAAAGCTACAGTTCCTGTTTGGGATAAGATGACTCCTAACATCACTGATATTACACAGGTTGGCTTCATATCATGTCCTTTATATTTTATAATCTAAACATGTTGTAATGTGTTTTGGAAGCAAGCGGATGTTCATTATCAAATTTTATGGGTTATCATGGTGCAATTTTCTAATAGTTTGGCTGTGGAAAAGTTAATCTATTGCACCATGCACACTCACTTTTAGACATTTTTGATGGACTTGTCCATGTTATATACTTGCAAACCTCTTTTTTCGAGCCAAAAATGTTAATTTGGACCAAAATTAAGCGCATGTGAAATCTTGTATATTTGTATTGGTGAACTAGTTGATGCTAGTTTCATTCCAGTTAGAAGATGAATATCACTCTGTCAGTCTTTCATGGAGATTGTCATTGCTCGGGATCTCGTCAGTGCTGCTTCTGATTATAGCCAGCAAAGGTTTCTCTGAGATTGGGATGCGAGGGAGTATCTGCTATTAATACAACCATGAGTGTCATGGGAATCAATCTCAGTACATTACGTCCTGAGCCTTGTGTAGAGGGCTTTGCAATCTCAATAACAGCAAATTCATGGTTTTGCCTTGCTTTTCCAATAGTCTTAAATATGTAATATGTCTAAATTTTGTTGTTAGATACTCAAGTCCTGGGGGTTATTCTGCAAAGGCAGTCCATCCCATTGCACTTGGGAAGGTGATGAGAATTGCAAAAATGATGAAGTCAGAGTTTGACACAGGCAACTATTCACTTTCTGCCATCGATGGCGTTGAGACAGGTGGTGATGCTACTGAATTTATTCTTCTTGGGGCAAATACTGTTCAGGTATGATAAGCAAAAGGACTTTTCAGGCCTCATTGATATCACTAATTTACTATAGGGAATTCTATGCTTTGGTCCACCAAGTTTTTCCTTGTTATGTGGAAAACCCCTTCCCAGCTGAGCCTATAAATTGAACCTGGGATCTCTAGTTCTTGACTTGGAGTACTTTTCAAGTTGAGCTTTCGGTCCTAGGACATTGAAACAAAACTGTCATGTTTTCTAGGCACAAACAAATTCAGCTTTCACCAGTAGTCTCAACTCACGAGTCTCAACCAGTAGGAGGATTTATGAAAGCTTTGAAATATTTTGTAAATTCATGCATATTTTAGAATTTATTATTCTGTGATGTGAATTTTTATGCTTTTGAGTAACCATAATTTAGAAGTGGTCTGTTTCAAAGTATGAAGTTACTGATGTTAATGACAGCCTCTCTCAGTAAGCTTCAGATTTTTATAATTCTGATCATGGTTTTTGATCTTATTACCTTTACCTTTCGCCTAGTGAAATGTTAATGAATTCTTAATCATTCTGAGTTCTTAAACTCAGTTTGTAGGTGTGCGCCGGGGTTATGATGCAGGGCTATGGTCTGATGAAGAAACTATGCTCTGAGCTTAAAGACTTCACGAAAAAGCATAATTTTACATCAATAGAAGATTTCAGAGGGTATGAACTTAAACTGAACTGGTTTCAATTAGCTTACAAACACAGGAAATATTCACGAAGATTATTGAATATTTCTCCCTTTCTGTTTGGGTTAAAAACGGCAGGGTCTCTCTTCAGTACTAAACTACTCACACTGAATTGGTACAAAGGCAGGAGGAAGCAATTAGGCAGAGGAAAGCTATGAGGAAAGTTTGCAGTCTGACAAAGGCTGGACAGGAGATGGTTTTGTGAAAGGGACTGAAAGCATGGTTTCTAACTGAGATATGCAATCAAATGAAGCATCCTCTTCTTGTTTGATTAGAAATAATTCAAATAACTGGGGAGGTCCAGGAAAGTACCTCTTGTGTTGTAAATGAATAAGGTTATCTTTCTGAGCACTGGGAATATTTGTGTATTTTACATCAGAAGACAATCATCGACTTCAACTTTCTTATCACTTTCTTTTACTAACAAAAGACAATCATCAGAAGACAAAGCAGGTTTGAGATATAAGATTTTGAATTAATGGTGTATTTCCTTTACAAGTAGCTGAACAGGTCAAGGATCCTCCAAGATTACAAATAGGGATAATGAAATTAGAGAAGATAGTAAGATATCACAAAACACAGTTATTGAGTACAAAATTTACTCTTACAAATATTATATTTGTGTTAACCAAGAAATTTCATGCTTTCTGCTTAGAGCCTCATATGACTAATATCTCATAATAATCTATATATAGAAGTTATTAGAGTCTAGCTGTTTGATTCCCATTTGCCCCTGCAAAACTATCCTGACATTTCATGCAGATTATTAATGGCTCAACATACCAGGATGGGGTGAAGTTCAACACTATACTTGATTTAGCAAATAGATTCTGAGTATAGAGAGAACCTTTTGTTATAAATAATCTATAAATCGATTAGTAAATTTCAACTTTCTTTCTAAGCTAGTCTAAATTATTCGCTTTTTAGTTTTTGCTAATTGGAATTTTCAAGTCTAACTCATGTTTTCAGATACTCTATTTTTACTATTATTTTTTCCCTCTAAACTTTAAAGTCCTTACTAAGATGATATGGATGGTTAGTGAACTTTATTACATTATGAATTTTAATAATAGCACGAAGAATTGAACTAGTCTAATTTGTATAAGATAGCTAGTTTCACCTATGAGCCACATGATTATGTTAGTTATACTAGATTGGTGTAGAACCAAGAAAGAGATCAAAACAAAGAATTCTAAAAGAAATACTCAAATATTTATAATCAAATGTCAACACTAAAAGAAAGTGAATAATCTATGACTAAGCAATCCTAATTTTCAAAATACCCAAACAATCAAGTAAATGCTTATTCAAAACATGAATAAATAATATGTCCAAACAAATAAATAAAGGGATTTTTTTGGTACCCATAAAGTATTGGTATCATATTGATGTGCGAGAATTAGTAAGTATTTGAATGGGCTTCTACTTTTTAGCAGTTACTTTAAATATAAGTGTTAATTTTTTTAAAAAATAAGCATTTAGTGTTTGGATATAATTATGTAAAAGCAATTTTAGTGAAAAAAAATAGATTTGTAGTGTTTTGATGTAAAAATATAAAAATATTTTTGTGTAGGTAAAATTACTGAAAATAATATGTAAAAATATTTTTTATATTGTGTTTAACTTTTAAAACTTAATTTTTGTTAAAATTAAATTTAAAATTATAAAATTATTAAGAATAGAAATATATTAACAGTATAGAAAGTATTTTTTATACTAAAATTTCCTCTTTCTTTTATTCAAAATTACTTTTAGGTAAAAATTAAAAAAATGAAATTCTAAAAATAATTTATTTTTAGTTTTTTAACCAAAAACACTTATATCAAAAAGTTGTTACTAAACACTAATTTTGACCAAAAATACTATAGCCAAACAGGCCTTTATTCATCATGAAAAAGTATATAATTATTTAATGATAAATAGCTCTACCATCTATCAGAACGGGACCAGGTGTACTACTGGAAAATCTCCCATCAAATAAATAACTAATTAATAGCAATCCCTAATTTTCAAAATAAAACCCTAATTAAATAAGATATCTAATAATTAAACAGAAATTTGCATCATAGATTGTGTTTTGGGTTAAAATATAATTATACTAGATTTCAACAACAAATATAAATACATAACTAAAATCAAATAACTCATAAATTTGAAAAGGAGAAAAGATTTACATATAACAGTAATGCCCATTGAATGATCACATATATATAATGGCGCTTTAACGGGGCTTTGACAAGAATAATTGAAGCTTAGTGATAAGCCAGCTGATTGGGAGATATTACAGTGATATCCAGAAATTAATCAAACTGAAGCTCTAAATTGAAGAATCTGTTTGGGTATTGTTGCAGTGAGAAGAGGATGTGGTGGCGGCAGGTTCAGCAGGTGTTGCCCCAGTGAGCTCCCTAAGTTGTGAGTGCATGTTGTTGATGAAAGCCATTGAATTTAGTTGAGGTTCCTCCATTGCATCTTTCAGTTTCCCCAGTGCCATGCAATATACTTCCTGTTGTTTCAATCAAAATTTTAACCACCAGTTGACAAATTATAACAAGAATTTCTTGGTTCTAGAAGGTACCAGCTAGCTCAGTTGGTAAAGTCTTTAGCAGTGGAAACAAGAATATCTGAATTCAAATCCTGCTTTTATCAGAATGAAGAAGGTTTGAAGAAAGGGAGAAGGTTACCTCTCATTGTGTAACTCATACCAAGACAAAAAAAATCTCAATTCCAAACTTTGCCTGGATTACCATGTTAGGCAATCCTTAAGATTAATAATGCATGCTGAGTGGTGAAGAATGAAAATTAATGTATTTATAATTTAATAATTAATATATAAAGTCTTGTTTTGAACCCAAAAAAAAAAAGAGAGAGATCAGAAAAATGAAAAATGATTATTACTAAGTTTTTTTTTTTTTTTTTTACCTTTTACCCTAAAGATTACCAATTAATTACAACCATACTCAATTCATTTCCATTCAAAGTTTATAAAATAAACTACTTAAGAAAAGTAAGACATAAAATGGAAGTACTGTTTTATTTTTAGGTGTATGCTTAATCTTTTTTTTTTCATGCATAATGAAATATTATGGCAATAATATATTTAACTATTACTTTTATTATAATGATGACATGAAAATCTCTAATCATACAAAATGCCCCATTTTACACAATGATAAAGCTATCTCAGGTTTAAAATGGTTTTTCTCTTCTAGACCCCTTTTTCCTATCCTATTTGTAGATGAAAAGAAACTTTTTGAAGTATTGTATTTTAAAGGTAGATCTAATCAGTTCATTTTACTTTCTAGTATCTTAAAATGACATAAAATAAATAAATAAATATTGAATCTCATAACATACAGTTCTAAAATATATAATTTTTAAAAATTTAAATAAAATTAACTAAAAAAAATCCAACAACAGTTACTTCTTAAACAACCAATATTTGAACATCATAGCCGACAAGTAGCAAGACTAAAACCATCTGATGCTACAAAATTACTGATCAAACCATCTGATGCTACAAAATTAAGCTGGAGCACTTCCAAATGTGCGATGATGAATAATCGTAAGCCACTTGAGTTGAATTCCCAAGTACAAGGAACTCAGAATTAATTTACAAGCATCAGTAGTTCCACTCCAAAGTATTATGCACCTTAAAGTTTTTGAATATTCTAGAAGTTTCCATAATAAGTAGCTAGTTGGTCCAAGCCTTCCAGAATGAGCTAATTAATTTATCATAGTGGTGTGGTAGGAAGGAGTCAATTTTCAAGTTTCATAATATATAGTGATACTACATGTGGCAAAGAGTATTTTGGCAAATTATAAATGTCTAATAGCTAATGATAGAATTTTGTGGGTGTCTAATGAGTAATGATAAGATTCACCGTCTTAAAAATGTATTTGAGTATCAACGGAGATATAACTATATATATACTATATATCCCCCCTAAAAAAGCTGAACAATATGTTAATGAATAACGAATATCACCAAATTACAATGAAACATTAATTTTACAACAAAAACCCTTTGAGTGGTACCTTTTACATTATTTGAATATCATTATTTTTATGTTTATCTCTTTATTATTAACTTTGAGATAATAAATAATTTTTTATAATAAATAGGTAAGAATAAGTATAACGATTATATGAAAATGACAAAACTTGAGATATAATATGATCACTGGTCTAACCTTTCTGTCTTTTTAGAGTGCAAACATGAAGTTAATTAACTCCTTTCTTAAGAATTGGAAAAAGTATAGTTTTGTCATGTTTTGATAAAAATAAAAAAACAAGAAACAAGTAACATCGAACATTGAGGAGATAGTGATAGGTAGGATGCATTTATATGGCAAGTAAAGAAAGCCCTAGCTAGCATATAAATGCTAAGTAACTCCTATGAACCTTCGCGCCTTTTGAGTAATTGTCACAGTCATGATCCGAAGGCACACGCAGACACAGAGACATATTGGGGAAAATGTCACGGTCATGGAATTGGAACAAAAAACTATGCACATTTCTTTAGTGTAGTCCCTTTCAAGCAGATGCTTTGACGGGCCATGAATGAAGTATCCATTAATGGAGAAATGGATCACATCATGTTAGGTAAAATTTTACTCACTTTTCAGTAATTGACCCATTACTGAGATCCTCTAATTATCATTCTTCATTGGCATTTGAGTGAGAGAGAGAGAAAGAGAGATGGGAAAGTAAGTACCATGAAGAGATCAAGCTCTGACTGACTAAGCATGCTCAAGTTTTGTTTCTTCGTTGCTAATTGCTTCTTTCCTTTCTTCTGCACTCTGTCCAAGCTGGAAATGTCACCCACCTGAACCAAAGAAAAACAAACTAATTTCATGCTCAGATGAAGTAGATAACTCTTTAGTTTCTCTGGTCATATCTTCTATATATTATGCTGCACTAACAAATGAATCTACTGTTTATTAATTTAATAAGTGTTTGACCAAGCTAGAGTTTGTGGAGTTCCCGTTCATTTTCCATGAGTACTTATTATTCTTTGGACCTTTGAAAAAACTTGGGAATAACATAATATTTTGCATTCAATCAAAATACAAAGCAGATGTGTCAAAATTTGGGCTTCATCGATCAGTTTATGATACCTTGCTGCATGTACGTTCTGATATTGGATGAACAATGTCCAATCTGCAGGATAATCCTTCATTTTTTCATCACTTTAGGGTTCAAAAGGTTCTAGAAGATGAAGATCACTCTTTTTTGTAATGGGGAGAAAAGAGATTTCTATTTAAAAGATGGTGAGATTTCAATTGTGAAGCATAGTATTAGATTTGTTTTTCGTTTTGAACTAGTTTTGGTTTATATCATATTCTTAGAAGCATAGTATTAGATTTAGAGTTTAGACGGCAAGTTAAATTCAATATTTTTCTATGCAAATGTACTAGTTAGCAAAAGAGGGAAGATTAAGAAGATACCTCCAAACAAGCCAAGTGTTCTTCAACCAGAAGTTCATACAGTGGATGGTTAGAGATTCTTCTCTTAAGGGCCTCTACCTTTTTTTCTTCTTCCTCTAATGCTAATTCTTCTTTGTTCTTACCACTGCTCCTCTCAGATTCCATATCTATTTCTGAGTAGATAATAAACTCAACCTTTGCTATACCAGCAGATATACAAGTGCTCCTATATATTTGAGACTAATTTGTACTTTCTGGACTGTGCAGGTTGAAGATGAGGTCACTAATTAGATGCTCCCTCTTTTGGAAGTAACCAAGTGAATGACACTTGCATGCCTACGTGTTAAGAGAAATTGGGAATCAGTCAGAACACAAATAGAAAAGGGAGGTGTGCCCTTTTTGCGTTACTGTCTTTCACTATAATTCTCTACTCTTCTCACCTATCCTATAATCATATGTTATGAGATTTATTTTGTCTCAGTTATTTTAAATAGGATACTTTTAGAAACAGTCAGAAATAATTTTTTCTCTAACTCACGAAAGCAACACTTCATAGGTTTCTCGAGCAATGGGAAGGCCTTTGTTAGTACACTTTCCTCCTTATATAGCCAGATTTCTATGTCTTTTTCTTTTCCACTTTCTTGATTTTTACTGAGTCATTCAGTATTCTCTCTCTCTTGCCCCCAACCAAAACAGGCCAAAACAGAAACTGTTCAATTTGGTTGCTTCTTCTTTATCAGTTCATTGTTTTCGGTTACTGTTGCATGGTCATTATAAAAGAAGGGGACAAATACATTTACTATTGAAAAAAGTAAAGGACAATTTTCAGGGTAAAGTAGTATATATTCCATATGCATCACCAAAATATCGCTTTTACGGTTTAGTTTAATTTAATTTAACTCATATATTTTAAAATCATAAGGGTCTTGATCAGATAAACATTAAGGTCTAAAGATCGAACATTTTGAATATGTTTATGATTTTTTTTTTAAAGTTTGACATCCTTGTTAATTTGCTCTATATCCTCCACCCCAAATGGTCACGTACGATTCTTCAATGGTTAATAAAAGTTATTTACAGGTATGGCTTTTTGTTCTTCCTCTCCATCTCTCTTCTTCTTATAATTCACTCTTTCTTATATAAATTGCAGTTAAGCTGTTAAGAAATTAAGTCAAGAGGGCATATAATTAAATCATGATCATTATTTAATATATATATATAATCTTTTAACATCCATATTTTTCATTTTTCTGATCTTTATTTTTAGTTTTAAAATAGTTAATATTACCTAATGCCAATATATGGTTTGTTCTGAACTTTTTATGAAGTAAGTTGAAGGATTGCGGATAAGAAAAGGATATTTTTATCTTCCATATAAAATTCAAAGTCTTTTCAAGTGTTTCAAATAATTTCAACAAATTGGAGAACACTAGATTTTATAAAATCTTTGTTGTGAAATATGAAATATCTAATCCATGATACTTGAGGATGAGGAAGGTAATGATGAAGGAGAATTAAGAGGGTGATGCATTGGAATGGCTGCCTTGAATGATCCTTGTCAAGGGCCAAGTACGATGAGCTTTTCTATGGTTTCAGTGTGCAATGAAGGCCTAAATTATTGACTGCCCTTCATTTTACTACAAACACAAGCAAAAGATTGCAATTATGGGATTCTCTTTTACTCAACGGATTTCACTCTACCCTTCTCCACTTCTCCCTCTTCAACCCTTTCCTTCCATAGTTCCATTACGTACTCTTCCTTTTAGTTTCACCCGTCACTATTTCTCGATTACCCTCCCTGGATATGGATATATATATTATATATATATATATATATATATATATGAGAAGTCAAATTATATGAAAAAGAGAAAGTCTAAAAAATTTAAAAAATTTGTGATATATGAATATTAAGATACAAAGAACTAAACGAAATTGATTTATTGAAGGCTCGTTGTTACATTAAAAGCCAAAAGCTTAGAACAGCCAAGAAAGAAAAACAATTACTCATCAAAGCAATAGAATTTGTATCATTTTTCCCCTTCAATTCCTTTAATTTGCTCCCTCCATTTTAATTTCGTAATAATCAATTAAGGACATTAAAACAAATCACATAACTTTAAACATCCCATAACATGCAGAATTACATTTTAGAAAGTATAATGGATTTGTTCATGATATGTTATGGAACATATGTATACTAATAAAGATAGGAGGAGGGTGCTTGGCCCCCTAAATCCGTCCCTATATATATATATGTATATATTATACAAATCCTTAATTAATTAAGGCACGATATAAACAGGTTAGAGTAATTGTAATTTTAGGGTTAGGATTTTGCTTTGGTTGTTAATTTGCGTGCAATATTAAGTTTTTGCTTTGGTCATTTACTTAAGATCTAGTTTTCAGAAATTTGTGAGACAATGACCTAATATATCCTTACATCTATTGTATTTTATAAAGAGAGAATGATTATTTTTTAATCCATTACATATGTGAAAGGGTACTAATCTCTCCATAATAGTGCAGGTTTTAGGTATTTATTATTGGGTTTTTTCAATTAAAAAATAATACATATATTAATAAATATTAAAATTTTATTTGAGTTAGACGAATAACAAATTTATTACACTTATTATTTATTAACTCAAAATCTGATAACATATTATTTATTAATTTAAAAATATGATAACAAATATTTAAAGAATATCAATGACTTTTGTCGTTAATTCAGTGAGAGTCTTATACGTACTAGAAATTGCTTAAATTAATAGACTTAGGTTATTTATACACTATTTATATATATATTTTTACATAAATTATTTAATTGGCGCCTATTATGTTTCTTAATAAATTTGTCCCCGTCTCAATTTTTTTATTTTTTGTCATTAATTAATTTTTTATATTATATATTTTTTAAAAAAATTTTGAAATATTTTATATTTCTTATAGTATTAGTTCATAATTTTTTTGTATTATTTATTCATAAACAAAAATTTAAAAAAAAAATTTTTAAAAAATATATGACATAAAAAATAATTAATTAATACAAGAAAATCAGGACAAAAACAAAAAAAGTTAGAGGTAGGAACAAATTTATTAAGCTACCACCCATAACAGTAGGTAGCTTAAAATTTGCCCATTTTATTATTATCTATTATTTATCATTATTATTATGATATATTATTTGTTTTAGAATTTTTTACTTATGAATAAATAGTACAAGAAAAATTATGAATAAAAAATATAAGAAATATAAAAAATCTCAAAAAAAATATATGACATAGAAAATAATTAATTAATGTCAAAAAAAATATCAGGACAACAAATAAAAAAAATTGAGAGGTGGGGACAAATTTATTAAGCTACTGCCCACAATAGTTAGCGGTAGCTTAAAATTTGCTCATTTTATTATTATTTATTATTTATTATCATCATTATCATGAATTATTTTATCATATATCAATTGTTCAAATATGGGCGGGTACGACTAAAGGGTTCCCATGTTAGGAGAACTTAATTAGAAGAGTAAATTAAAGGCTTGTTTGAATATTCTTTTAAAAAATGTTTTCTTCTATAGAAGGAGAAATTGGTTTTAAAAAAAAAATATTTTAGTAAAAAGATAAGTTGTTATATGTTCGGATACAGTAAATGAGAATGACTTTTGAATTAAAAAAAGTGTTGATTACACAACTGTAAAAAAACTTTTAAATGATAAATAAAAAATAAGATAAGATCTTAATATCCTTTTGCTAATCTTTTTACAAAGGAAAAGTCAAAAAAAAAAATCTTATTTTTCATCAACTTCTCCTTCCAAGAGAAAGGAGAACCAAAAGCATCTTTTTTAAACAAAAAACCTTTTTTAAATAAAAGGTAGGAGAAACGAACACACCCTAAAACACCTCAATAGCTTATGCGTATCATTTTAATCTAAGGCATTAAGTGAAGGTTAGTGAATAATTTTGTATTAATTTCTAATGTTTTTTCCCATAAAAGTTATTTTATATTATTTTTTTATACCTCATTCATATCTTTGTTTACAATGGTTAAAAATTAATGGCCTAATGGAAGTGTGACATTAGTGTTATAATATCTTGGTATTTTGCTTTTGTTTTCTAACGAATAATTTAGACAACTAAAAAAATAAATTAATTAAACAAAAATGAAAAAAATAATATTGTAGTAGTGTTTTGAAATTTTTTTATAATGCAAAATAACTCTTTCAACTTTGATAAATCTTTTGTGATTTTAATTTTGACAATTAATCTCTAGTTTCCATTATCTAAGAAGTAAAAAGAAAACAAAGAAAATGGATAATTGAATTGGAATTTGGTATAGCTTGATAAATTAATATGTGTACTCTTAAATAAATTTCTTTTAAGTTTATGACTTTATCCAAGTAAATTAATTTTATTTAGCATTCATAAATAGGTGATATCTTAAATAGAAGATGCCATTGCCACATATACAAAAAGTAAAGCGAGTTAATAGCCGTAATTTAAATTACATAAGATTATTCAAATGATCAAATTTAAAGGAAGTTGTTCATAATTTGATGAATCTATAATTGAAAAAAAAAAAAATTCACACAAACAGTCAGTTTTCTACCTAAAAGAAAATTGTAACCATTTTAATTAAAATGAATAGTTAATATGATAGGATTTCATAACATTCTTTGTGTAAAACACAAGATGGATATATAATTGAATTGGAGAAATACAAGACCATCACTATAGCTTTACTGTTCGAAGAACGTTGTCTCTTCAATTACATCATCAAAACAGCTTATGCTTGTACACTCATGGGCCCCCTGCAGGGGTTCTCGTGGTCTGTTCATATATATGCCTTTTGTTGGACAGCGGACTCTAATATATAAATAATTGTATCAAAAATTATATCAGAAAAATTTTCAAGAAAGGTTGGAGGGGTCACAAACGGTCTCACTTAAAATCCAATCTCCTTAGACAAAATATTCCTAGACATGTAATTAATAGC
>JASKGM010045521.1:0-21309 GCA_034509205.1 Ceratonia siliqua
ATATATAATATGTGTAAAATTTATTACTTAATTAATAAGTTATATTTATATTTATTATTTATAAATTTATATATATTGTATTTATCTCATTTCAGCTCTCTTCATATTTCTCTTTAAACACAAATATCAAAATCCAGAAAAAAAATTTTCTCTTTTAAAAAGAAATGAGTAATAAATGAAGTGCTTATCTCATTTCAGCTCTCTCCATATTTCTATTAAACTATATTTGTATAGCACAAACTATAAATTTGAAACTAATTATCCTATATATATTATTTACAAATCCAATATATGCTAAAATTACTTAATTAGTGTATTTCATTTATATTTATTATTTATAAATTTATACATATTATATCTATCTCTTTTTAAATACAAAATATTACAATCCCGAGAAAAAACCGTATCTTCTATAAGTAAATGGGTAATAAATAAATTGCATGATAGGAATAATTATATCATTTAAGTTCTCTCCATATTTCTATATACTAAAACATAAAATGAGTGAATTTGAAACTAATTGTCCTATATATTATTTACAAATCCAATCCAAGATTAAGAAATTAAACTCTCAATAAAAGTGTAAATGCATGTGTATATAATTATATATCTCTTGTTGAAGCAAAGGTGTTTTCTAACAACTTATTCAATCAATGGAAATCTAGTCTCTAAAATGGCCTTTTCTTCTTTCTTACTCTTTTTTTTTTTCCCCTTTAAGCTTTCCATACTTGTGCTAACCAAATTCTGATGAACTCTGAAGCCATTCAATAGGGTTCGTAAATAGAATAAACGTAGCAAAGAATCATAAGTCATATCCCATATCTTCCTTTTGGAATTTATTCACAAAATCTCATGTGTTTAAGTAAATATAGTTATTTGATATTATTAGTAATTATAATTAAATGAATTTATAATAAGATTAATTCATCCTATAATTCATACTTAAAATTGGAAAATGAAATCTGGAAATGACAAGCATTAGAAGGCTTCTATTTATGCACCCTTAAATTTTGATAAATGGGTATGTCTATATACACATAACTTTGTCCTTTTGTAATTTAAAATGTGTTTTTCTTTTAATTTGTTTAAGATTTGTTTTGTTATTGTTTACGAATTTTGTAATATTTGTCATTTAAATTTTAATAAAAATAATAACATAAATATTAAAATAATTAAAAATTTTATTACTAAACGTGTATTTTATTTATATCTTGAATAATTTTATAATATTCTAATTCTATTAATTAGATTAAATTAAAAATTTTAGATTTTAAATATCAATTTAATCCTAATAATGATCATAAAATAAAATTGTTTAGTATAACTTAAACGAACTTTTGACTATGATATTATTTATTATTTTAATATGCATGATTATTGTCATTAAAATCAAATAAAAAATATCATAGGATAATTAGGTAATAACTAAATAAATCTTGTTAAAATAAACATTTTAAACTATAAGAGGATAATCTAATTTTGAACAAAATCACAAGAGTATAACTGTAAAATGTAAAAAATTTAAATGACGACATTGAAATTAAAAAATAAATAAATTATACATGCATTTCATACTCACTTTCAAGTTTCAACACCTCATTCCAAAAACTAGCAATCATTATATCAGAACTTTATTTACTTTAGAAGTTTATAATTAAGGAAGAAAATCAGATATAAAAAAAACTTTCATTTTTTGTTTGGATGTCATATAATTAATCTAGAAGACTATGACATTGTTTCAATTTCTGTCTATTTTTAGAGAGATTATGGTGGAAGTTGTATAAAAGCTTTCCCTCATTTTCATTCCATAAGAATTAATTATTTTAAATATTTTTCTCCTAATTAAATATACGTATGAATGTGTGCCACTTTCCACTATTAATAATAAGAACAATAACTACTGCTAGTGCTAAGTTTCTTAATCTTATACTTATTTTTAAATTTAAATTAATCACATCTAATTATTTAAAATTATTATGGGAAAATATAAAGAGAGTAATTGATTTGACTAAGATACTTAACATTGCATATGATTAAGTTGACAGTTGAATTTATTTGTTAATAGTAAGAATAATAAATCTTTGATTAAATTACAATTTATCAAAATTGTATCATTTATTGCTTTGCATAACTATTTCATAATTACCACTTAAATATTATGTATATTTTTAATTTTAAAAGAAAAAAGTATATGAATTAATGTTAGAATGATGGAAATTTTAATATTTAAAAAATTATTTTACTTATATCTTAAATAATTTTATAGAGCTTTGAGTTTATTGATAAAATTTAACTGACATAATTAAAAACTGCAACTATCAAATTAATCTTAATAATTAAAACTATGTAATACTTTAAGATATAAGTAAAATAAATTTTTAACAATAAAATGATTCATTGTTTATTATTATATGATTATTTTTATTAAAATTTAAATAAAAATATAAGAAGATAATTAGATAAAGGACAGAATTTAATCCATGTATAGAAAATTATTTTAAAGTCAGAGTAGAAAAGTATAATTTAGGGTAATTGATTAGTTTGATGGCTATAGACTTTTAAGTGTTAGCGGTGGAATGGGTCCTAACTCCTAAGTCCTAACAATTGATGGGTGCCAACATGTGTGTGCGTTAGGTCATTGGTGTGACCACGGACCGAGCCATGAATGCGCCAACGGATTAGAGACGTTACAGTACAAAAATATTCTTCTCTTTTGTAAATATTTATTTATTTATTTAAAAATATACGTAAATTTTATTTAAAAATTAAAAAATATTATAACTTAATTTAGTTTAATTATTTATATATTTAAATTTAATTTAAATTTTTTAAATTTATTTATTATTAATTTTAAAAATTATTTAATGTATTTTTTATTTTTTTATATCAATATTATTAAGAGAGAATTAATAAATGAATGATTTGAGTTTTATAATTTTTTTATAAAGAATAATTTAGACATACAAATAATTTAATTAATATTAAATTTAAAATTAGATTAAGATATAATATTTTTTATTTTTTAAGAAAAATTTGTGTATATTTTTATAATAGATAATATGATTGTGTAATTAAAGTATTTCTAAAATAATTTATTCTGTTTTTAATTGTCTTTCAAAATTAAAATATTTTAATTTAATTATTTAAAACCTAATTTTACCCTTTTTTTTATTAACTTTATTAATTAATAACTAAGAATGTGAATTTATCCACATTGTAAATAATTTATACTTATTTTCATTATATTTTTTTATATGTTTATAACTTTGACAATTTCATATTATTTAAGTTAATAGATGAATGAAATTAAAATAACTTTAATTTTTAAATAAATAAATTAAAATTATTTAACAGTGAAAGACTCCATTAAAAAAAAGTAATATTTTATTATTTTTATAATAACAGAATGTCAATTTAATCCTACAATACAAGTCGCAATAACTGCCTAACAGGTATCATTTTTTTTGTTTGCTTGTTAATGTAAGGTTAATTCGAAGTGGATCCCGTTATTTTTTTAGGATTAAATAAATTTTAATTTAAATAATGTTGTTATTATATATTTTTTAAAATTTTAATTAAATTCTTTCATCATATTTTTATTTATTTATAAATAAAAAATTATGACATTATAATTTATTAATATATATAAACTTATAATTATTTATGTGAAATATTTATTTAATAAATTATTAAATAAAATTATATTAAAAAATATAAAAAATATGAAATCACGTCTAATTAATTTAATTTACTTAATTATTTATTAAATAATTATTTAATATAAATAATATTGACATTATATATATTAATTAATTGATAAAAAATTTAATTAAAATTTTTATAATATTAAAAAAATTAAAAGTTACTCTTATTTAAAAATTAAATAACAGTTTTAATTTTTAGAACTATAAAGACGGAAAAGAACATTTCATTGTCCGAGATTGTCGGTTGAATTGATTTAACGTAAGGCTAATGGGGATGAGTCGTGAGGTTTCGTCTTAAAGAATGGGACCCGGATCCACCACAGGTTCAGTTAAATTTTTTACACCAACGGTTAGGATTTGACATATTTTTTAAAGTCTTTTAAAAGTTATGTTTTCTTGAAAAATAATGATAAATAGATTAAAAATAAAACATTATAAGAGGATAACGGGATTCATTCAAATTATGCAAGGCATAAATAATCTTGAAATTATTATTTTTTTGAATGAAGAGAAATACAGATAAATAAAGGAAAAAGAAAGATGCTAGTTTGCTGCCCAATCAACACCTTGTCAAAAGCAAAGTGTGTTGCTTTTGTGACAAAATATATAGGGAGCTATAAATGAAATTCAATAGTTATGAAGTTGTTTTAAGGATTGAGGATAACCTCAGTTGTACATAAATTAACATTTTATATATATATAATTTATTGAGAGTATAGGGTGGACCAAAAAGCTGTGTAATAATGCTCTTTGCCTTTTTGGCAAGGAACTGAATTTTGTAGCATTAGTTCTTTGATGACTTTTGAGTACTTTTCAATGAATCTTACTTAAGAATTTAACTTATGAATCAAAATGTCATTCAAAGTGGGACTAACTGTGTAACTTCTTATAAAAATTGATGAGCTCCACTTAATTTATTGTGTCCTCCACCTATTGGTAGGGCCCACTTTGTGTGTAACTATATTAATATAACAATTATATGATGTTGTAATTTAACAAGAGTTATTTCTTTATTGGTGTATTGACAAACATTTTATCTCTTATTCAAAAAAATAAAAACAAATACAAAACCAATACAATAACATAAATAATATTATAACAAGAAAATGTCAAATGCATTTAAATATTAATTGATTAAAGGAACATATCATAACTTAATTTTGATACTTAGAATTTAAAAACTTAAATGAATTATTTTGAATTTATAGATTTTAATATTATTTTAAATATTATACATGAACTATTTGGGTACCTAATAACTTACATGGTAAGGAAGGATTAGAGAAGATAAAAGAATTAGATGCTATAAAAAGATGCATACCAAAAATATCTTAGTGATAGGCACAAGTTCTGTATATGTTGATATAATATTGTTTGAACACTCGTTTTGAAAGTCAATGTTTAATGAGAAATCCTACTCCAACAAGACATTTCGTTGTCAAAGATCATCCTTTTTACAAGTACCTTTCTTTGTGTCCATTTCTTATTGATTCACAAGACTTTGTTGCTTGAAAAAAACCAGACCATTTTCTATCCCAGATGATCTTTTTCTTCTGCAAATGGAAGATCAATTCCATTTCTCAAGCTATGAACTTTCCTCTTTCCCCCAAAATCTAAAGAAACACAATAATCTTCATACATGATCATCATTCATCACAAGACGCCGCGTTATTTGCGGCGAAACTTGGCGTTGCAATATGCAATTACCTAGTCAAAGTATAAACTAAAGGCCATAATGAAGTGAATTATGATTATCACAAAAAAAATCTTGAACTTCATTTTTTTTAGGTTCTAGTTTGGCTTGAAATCAGTTCATTCTTTTACATTTGTGCTTTAAACTGTGTCATTTAATTTATTTGTAATTTATTCGGTTATTAATTAATTAATTTGTGATTTTTTTATTCAAATTTTAATAGAAATAATTAAGTGAATGTTAAAACAATGATCAAATTTATTGTTAAATATAATTTGACTTATATCTCGAACAGTTACATAGTATTATAAAACTGTACATGAGGCTAAGCTAGCATTGGAAATTGCAAATAATATGTTGGAACACTATGAAATTGATTAAAGTGTTTCAACAATAAAATTGTTAATCATTTCAAAATTATTTCTTTTAAAATTTAGTAGAGTGCTTAAGGGATATAATAAAACAAATTACTACATATGAGTTGAAAAACATACATTTTAAATTATAAGAAAAAATAAACTAATTTCCAAGCAAACCATGTAAAGATAATTTACCCTTTCTATAACGTCACCCAACATCAACCATTTTCCCTTTTGGTGAAAAAACTTAGTGGGGTTAATTTGATCATTTTACAAATAAATAGAAATTTTTATTTAAAAAATGTTAAAAAAATTAATTAGAATTACTTTTATAAATAAAAGCATCTTGTATAATTTTAACATATTTGATTTGTTTAAAGAGAAATCAAATTTATAGTGAAAAATAAAACAATTAAATAATAAAATTAATAAATTAGATTGTTCAGTTGGTAAAGTCAAGTTCAACTTAACTAAATTGTACAAACTCAATAATTAAATTTGAATTTAAGTTTATTTGGTGAAATATTATAGTTGGGCCAAGTATACTTGTGTGCAGGCCTGTCCCTGGCCTAGGCCCACGAGATCTCTTGTTCAACTGCTCAATTGCGTAATGGCAGCCTTCCATCTTCTTTCTTGCATTTGAGTTTATTTTGGCTCAACCCTTTCACTCAATAAATAAATTCTCTTACTAATATATAAATTCAAATTGAGGTAATTTCATTCCGTTACCAAAATTTTAAAATTATACTTTGTAAAATCTAATATATCAGTTTAGAATACAATATTATTAAAGGTAACAAAAAATAAATTACTCCTAAAAATTCTTTACATAATTTTGAAAAGGGGTCATAATTATTAGTTATTAGTTATTATTATTTTTGGTTAAAGTACACTTTTGTCACTTTGATCCTATAAATATTTTATTTGTGTCAATTAATTTTTATAGGTTTTTTGAAAAACTACATTTTTAATTGGTAATATTGTTAATTTTTTTAACAGAGAAATAGGGAAACCAGAGAGAGAAAGAGGATGTTTTTCTTAGTACTTTTTTTATGACAGAAATAAGAAATACCATGCAAGATGGTTATGTTAAAAATTATAATGGTGTTACCAATTACAAAAATATTGCAACTTTTTTAAATATGTAAAATTGAATTGGTTAATGGATTATGAATAAAACTTGATCATGAGCTAGGTAGTCTATGGATATATCTAGCCCGCCTTGATGGGTTAAATGGGTTTAATATATCTAGCCCAACTTGAGGAGCATTGTTTTTATTTTTAAAGTTTTTATTTTAAGAAATAAATTAAAAATTAAAAAACATTTCATAAACATTAATTAAAAAATAATTTAAAAAACAAAAAAAATCTTTTGATTCTTTTTTATTTATTTCAAGTTATTTTTAAATTATTTTAACTTATTTCTTAAAATAAAAATTATAAACAAAATAAAAAATAAATTTATAATTTTAAAAATTATAAAAAATGCTTTTGAGTATTGAAACTCAAAAGCATGGTAGAAACCACCGGGTTAAATACCTAGCATACACTTAATAATATTATGGGTATTGTTATGCTATTTATGAGTAGCAATACTCTATGAATAATTTTTTATTTTTTTATTTTATTTTGGGAAATAATATTAAAGAATGTAAAAAAAAATCATAACTCAAGTATTCAAAAATAAATATAAAAAAATTCTTTTGATTCTTTTTCTTTTTCTTTTTTCTTTTAATTTTTTAAATCCTTTAATTTTTCTTAAAATAAATTATAAAAAAAATAATAAAACATAACAACCACCTAATATTATAGGTATAAATTTAAGCCTATAAAATATATTTGATCGAGGCTTTTATCTAGACTACCCATGACACTATCCAAGTTTGGAGGATAGCCACTCTCATCACTTATATACATTCATCCCAAATAAATAAAAAATTGTTGTCCCCAAAAAATAAATGTTAGACGTTTAATTGTGCAAATATAATTGTGATTTGTGAATGTATGATAATGAATTGAAGAATAATGCATCTACATCATTTATATTATGAAGGACTTTTCCTTTCCTTTCTAGTTAATTTGCTCACTGTCCAATGCATTCAACCTCACGGCCTTAACCACTCATTCACCTTCCACTCTTCCAGACTTTTCTTTTCTACCATTTCCGTTCTCTACCCAATGCCTTATAGCCTCACCAACCTTCCCATTTCCATTCTCTCCACCCATCCCACAATAGTTGCTTCAGATCCATCTACCCCATCTATCCCTCCATCATCCCTATTCTTCCCTCACCAAACTACCTCTCCTAGTTTTATTTCATGGTGGTGGCTTCATCTTCGATAGCAGAGGATAAACTTCACATAGCCATTGCAGATTCAAGTGCTCCTTTATTGGTTTATGAGAAATAATCTTGTCATTCTCTCAACATTTCTCCTTACTTCTTTCTTCTTCTCATTCTTTTTAGTTTGAGGGACGATTCCTTATCTTCTTCATTGTTAGGCTGTGTTTCAGAACCAGAGAAACCGCTGACCCTCCCAGTTCCTCCTGTTTATATAGATTCACCAGTTTTGCCCATTTTTTATACTTTTGATTTTTAGGGGTTGACTTGACCGATCAGGGGACAGATTCTTAGTTTTTTCGATCTGACCAGTCCTCATCGTTCAGTTCTCAAAACATTGATATTTTGTTCTTAGTTGGACCTTGGTGTCATAAGTGTGGAGTGTTCTATGTGTTTAATTACATAAAACAGGGGCATAGGTTCACAGTCAGAGGAGATAATGCATTATTCTATTCCTCATTCCAAAATAATAATCTTGAAAATACATAAGTGAGTTTCTTATTTCTATAATTACAGAAAACAACTTTACACAATGAGAACCATTACAAAAAACAAGGACCAATGGTTGTAAGCCATGTAAGAATAAAGAATATAAAATAAAAGTTAACACTCATTCTCAAATTAGAGCATATATGTACTTATGCCTAAATTGTCAAGACAATTATTGAAAACTTAACTAGAAACAACTTTAGTCAAAATATCTGCAAGTTGATCTTTGACATGAGGAACTTCAATAAGTTTAACTTCCAATTTCTCTTTGATAAAGTGCCTATCCACTTCAACATATTTGATTCTATCATGTTGAACGAGATTATGAGCAATATCACATGTTGCTATGTTGTCACAAAAAAGGTTAATATGGCTGAGCTACTCAATATGTAACTCGCATTAGATCTAGCTAACTACTTCTTGTTTCTCACTTCGCCAAGTAACAAGATTGCCACCTACAAATGTGAAGTACCCTGAAGTAGATCGCCTATATTTAATAGATCACGCCCAATCAGCATCTGTGTATCCTTCAAAGCTCAAGTTATCCCCTTTTATAAACAAGATCCCTTTTCGTGGAGAATATTTCAAATAGCGTAGGATGCAGATGACCGCATTCATATGCTCTTCATCTAGAGAATGCATGTATTGGCTAACAACACTAAGAGCATATGCTAAATCAGGATGAATATGTGCAAGATACATTAATCTACCAACTAGTCTCTGATAACGTTATTTGTTTGTTGGGATTTGATTTGAGTGCATACTCGATTTTAGATTTTCTTCCTTAGAAGTTTTAGTTGGACTACAAGTCATCATCCCAGCTTCCTGCAATAAGTCTAAGGTGTATTTTCATTGAGACAAAAAATCCATTTCTTGAATCGTGACACTTTAATTCCAAGGAAATACTTCAGTAGACCAAGGTCTTTCATTTTAAACTCTTGAGCCAGCTGATCCTGTAAGGTTTTTCTTTCCTCATAATCATCACCATTAACTATCATATCATCCACATATACAATGAGAGCTGTGAGTCTTCTTTTGGCATATTTCAAGAACAGTGTATGGTCAGAATTGCTTTGACTGTATCTAATAGACTTCATGAAGCTAGTTAATCTTCTAAACCATGCCCTAAGAGACTGTTTCAAGCAATATAGGGATTTTCTTAACTTACATACTTACTTACTTCTATATGTTGCATCCAGGAGGCAGATTCATATATACTTCTTCTTGAAGGTCACCATGTAAAAATGCGTTTTTAACATTAAACTTATGTAAGGGCCAATCAAGGTTCACTGCTAAAGACAAGAGAATGCGAACAATGTTAATCTTGGCAACTAGAGCAAAAGTCTCCATATAATCAATTCCGTATGTTTAAGTGTATCCTTTGGTGACAAGTCTTGCTTTGAATCTTTCAGTAGTTCCATCGGCTTGATATTTAATAGGGAAGACCCACTTACAGGCAACAAGATTCCTTCCTTCAAGTCAATCCACAACTTCCCACGTTGAGTTCCTTTGGAGATATTTCATTTCTTCATTCATTACTTCCCTCCATCTAGGATCTTTGAAAGCCTCCTGCACACTATTAGGAATATGAATAGTAGATAATTGATTCACAAATGATTTACTTCCCTTAGACAAATTTTTGTAAGACACATAATTACTTATGAGATATTTAGCTTTAGAAGTAAAATCAACCTCATAAGTAACTTTAGGTATGCTTAGGAGGACAACTGATCAACCGGTACATCATAGATAGGGGAGTCTTGAGGATCTTTATTTTCCATACCATGACCATGCTCATACAATTCACTATTAGAACACACATTACCGTTTGAACATTCATCACTTGACATATTTTGTCACCACTTATATTTTCCAAGTAGTCCAAAGGGTGACTCAGAGTTTGCAATTCAATCATATTCTCCCCCTAAAGTAGAGACTCAGGTGCAGAGTAATACATATTATTCTCATGAAATATTACATTAAGAGTAACATACAATCTGTGGGATAGGGGATGATAACACCTATAACCTTTTGAATGAATGATAAAACCAATAAAGACACACTTGAGAGCGCGTGAATCTAACTTATCTTTCAAAGGTTTATAAATATGCACAAAATATACACATCCAAACACTTTAGGTAACAAGTTTGGTACATAAATAACACTTACCGCTTTATGAAGAACAGCAAAAAAAGTGCGAAATTATAGTGGTAATGGTTTCATCCCATTATCTTGTGGGCATATAAGCTCCAAACAAGGAAGCCCGTACAACTTCAAGGAGGTGGCGATTCTTACGCTTAGCAATTCCATTTTGTTAAGGAAAGTAAGGACAAGTAGTTTGGTGAACAATGCCATGCAAGGCAATATGCTAATTTAGATCTTGATTAACAAACTCTCCACCATTATCAATGTGAAGAACCTATATGTTAATTTGATATTGGGTGGTAATCATCTTATGAAATTTCTAAAACAACAAACTAACTTCATTCTTACATTTCATTAAACAAACCCAAGTCATTCGAGTGTGATCATCAATAAATGAAACAAACCAACGTGCACCATTACGAGAAGAGGTTTAGGTTGGACCCCATACATTAGAATGAATAACCATAAAAATAGCAGGGCTTATAGTTATATTAATTGGAAATGAAACATGGTGGCTTTTATCCAATTCACAAACATTACACTTGAAATCTGAAACATTTAATTTTGAGAAGTAATTTAGGAAAAGTTTCTTTAAATATCCAAAAGATAGGTGGCCTAACCATTTATGCCACAACAAAATGTCTAATCTATCATCAGAAACCTTTCAAGCTAACTGGGCTGAGTTGACAAGCATAAGATCAAGATAGTAAAGTTTCCCCATTCTAGTACCATAACCAATTGTCCTCCGAGTCCGGATGTCCTTAAAAACACACAACGGTTAGGTCAAAAAATCACAACACAATTCAAGGTACGAGTTATTTGAGCAATATATATTAAACTGTGGATAAGAGAAGGAACAACAATAATATAGTCTAAATTCAGATTTTCTGTAAGGGTAATTGAGCCTTCTCCAATTACTAAAGAAGGTTCACCATTAATTGTAGAGACTATGTTCTGGTAAGAGGGGTTTAATGTTGGTATATTCTTTTTGTCAAAGGTTATATAACCAATAGCACCAGAATCAATTACCTATTCACTGTTTCTATTAGCATTAGAAGTATGAAAGATTTGACCAGAGTTACCTGAAGTTGTGGCTAAGGAGGAAGCTTCCGCAAGAAGATTTGGAGACTCGGCCACAACAACAGACACTTGGTGAGAAGATTTATGGTTCCACTTGCATGGTGCCTTGGTAGGGTCCCACGAATCCGGATACCCAATCAGTTCATAACGCCAGTATTTAGTATGCTTAGTTCCACCACAGTGAGTGTAAGTCTATTCAGTACAAACATCTCTTACTTCATAACTACGATTTTGTGACCCAAGACTTGTTCATATTTAGTTTGAGGTGTGGTTTGCACTGACTGAAATTTACCCTGTTGTGTAGTTATGGCGATAGACTCTGAGTTACTAATATCAACAATCATAATAGTTCCGCGAACAAAGTCTCGACGTATAAATGCATGTGCTTCCTCAAGGTCCAATATAGGATCCTTCCTTAGAATCTCACCCCATATTTACTCATACTTAGCATCTAATTCGTTCAGAAAAATGTACACACGAAGGCATTCAATATATTTAGCATGGGTAATAATATCTTCAGGGTCCTTCATATTAAACTTATCACAATGGTCTAGTTCTTGAAATATCTCTACTAGATCATCATAATAAGTGAACAATGGATGATCCCCCATGTTTGGTAGAGAATGCTCGTTGATTAAAAGCAAATAGTTGTGATTCATTCGAACCATCATAGAAGGCTTTGGCCAGTGCCTTCCAAACTTCACGTGCTGTGCTCAATCAGATGTATTGCTTCATGATTTTTGGTTTCATTGAGGTTAATAATCATCCTTTCACTTTCTGATTTTTTGCATACCACTTTGTATATGATGCATTAGTATCCTTTGGAATAAGGGTTTTCCCAATAGTATATCTTAACTTCTCTCTTCCAACAATTTGCATTTACATAATTTGAGACCAAAGATCATAGTTAGTTTCATTGGGAACCACACTGGCTGTAAATCCAGAGTTTTCATTTTGGATGTTTATACTGGTGCAGAGGTTTCAGATTTTTCAAACTCACTAGCCATTTTGTAAGGTCAGATTTCTCAAATTCAACAAAAAATAAAAGAAAAAACGGATACAGTTTAGTAATAGAGCAACAACTAGGAGGATACGCAACCACCTAATGCAGTGAAAAAGAAGGAAATAACCTAATTTGTACGAAGAGAATAACAACGGTGAATCAGCAGAATATCAATGGTCGAAGAACAATCGATAAACGAAAATGGTGAATAGTGAGGGTCTTCAGGTGATGAACAATGATCTACAGGTGAACGTCGATCTATAGTACCCAACATCTTCGATAAGCTACAGGTGCGTCGTCAAGGATTTGAGTTACAGGTGCTTTGGTGAGGGTTTTCAGCGAGTTACAAGTGAACGACGAGGGTCATCGGTGAGCTACAGATGAACAGAGATGAGCTTCAGTTAGGTCGACCAGTCTTCGATGGCTCTGATAGCATCATAGAAACTTGGGCATGGGTTCACAGTCATAAGAGAGAATGCATTATTCTATTTCTCATTCCAAAATAATAATCTTGAAAATAAAGAAGTGAGTTTCCTATTTCTATAACTACAGAAAACAACTTTACACAGTGGTGACTACTATAAACAATAAGGACCAATGACTGTAAGCCATGTAAGAATAAAGAATATAAAATAAAAGTCAACATAATTTGTGGTATTTTGACTATATATCAAGTAATTATTTTAAAAAATTAAATACATAAAATTTGGTATTAGTTAATAATATTAATCACTAATCTTGCAATACTTAAATAGTGTCTTTTGAGATGTTATATTTTAAAATAATATTTTATGATATTTATTTTTTTTTCTTGGATATCTTAAATAAGAACAAAGTGAAATCTCATATAATACTATTCTAAAATATAATGTCTCTAGGATACCAAAATATAAATTTTCTTTAGATACTTAACATTAAAAAATATATTTATGATTTAAAAATATTATATAATAATTTGATATTATGAATTATTAATAATTTTAAACTATAATTTCATTCAATATATTTAGAGATGTATTTCATAATGGTGCCTCAAATAATTTTAAAATTGTGCATTATGATGGTCAATCAAATTTTCTTATAAAATTATGACCAATCAAATTTAAGTTACTAATAGAATTAAATAAGAGATATTTAATGGCTAATAGATGTATGATGAGTACAAGAAGTATTCTTCCTTTACACCACCAATAACCGGGGCTAGTGGTTGTGGTGGTGGTGATATGTGTGCTAGAAATGATGATTCTTTTAATGAATATGAAGATTTTTTAAATTTAAGGTTTAATCAGTTTGAAAAATCGCAGTTGACTCAATATTTGAATGAAAGGAATCTAGACATTTAAATCGAAATTAACATTCTTAAATTTTGGAGAACATCTTCACTGTAATTTCCTATTCTTGCATCAATGGCTCATGATTTATTATTGTATTAAAACATAAGTTGCATTTACAAAAATGAAACGAAAAATAAACTATCATAATGGACAAAGTTCCGACTTTTATCCTTGGACTTAATTAGGCCAAAGTTTGACTTATAAATATAGACTAAATTCAAGATTGGTTTAGACTTAGGTGTAAGCTTACACATATAAAGTCCATTGGATTTCGACTCAAACTCAGCTCGATCTTACCTATGAACAAGTTTAATAGCAGAACAAGTAATACTAATTCTCTAGTAACGAGAGAGTGAATATGTAAAGTCTGGATAATATTGTTTTAAAGTAGAGAATTAATGCAAGGTTGGTGCCCATTTTTACGTAAATATATGCTCCAAAGTTATCAAATAAATTTGATAAAATAAGGAGAAAGCAATGCAAATAACTTATGAGTTATGAGCAAATAATAGAAGAAAAAAGAATCATTGAATTTTTTTTAAAATTTTAATTTAGTCCTTAAAAAAAGTTTTATTGCAGTTTAGGCCTTTAATGTATATTTCATTAACAAAATGATTTTATTGTTAACAAATACATTAATGTAACTTAACAATAAAATCATTATACTAACAGAATATATATTAATGATTAAACTGAGAGAGAAAAATCTTTCAAATATTAAGTTGAAAATTTAAAAATATTTTGAAGACTAAAAAAGTAATTAATTTAAAAAAACCATCTACAAATTTTATGAACAAGGCCTGAGCATATTAAGAACTGTAACAGAAGCATGATCCAGTTATAAAATCTATTACAAACCACATATCGATCTTAAGTTGCAGCTGTATTAAGTTTGTTACAGAGGCTGCTCCTAAAAAGGACTAAGTCTTCGATATTTCTAACATAGCTACATGATTTACTTTTCTCAGAAAGAGAAGAAGTTACATGATCTAAAGCCTCTTCAGATATGCAGAAGAAGTTACATGATCTAAAGCCTCTTCAGATATGCAGAAGAAGTTACATGATCTAAGCTGGCTGGCTAGGGTATTTGATTGGGTTAATATTCTCCAATGTGCCACCTACTCTTTCGCATATATTTGATTGGTCGAGCTCCAGGGGCTCTCTTCCGAAGGCTACACACCAAAATGGTTTCCACCTGCACAGGACCAAACAAATAATAATGAGTGTAATACTCTACTCTGTACAATGAAGAATGCAGGAACAGCCAAAAGTACATATGGCCTCTTTTGGCATGTTATTTAAAATTGGGAAAAAGCAGCATTCAATCCTCCTCAACTTACACCATTTTGTAAATGGTCATTATGAATTATAAAATCTAGATATTGAACCCCTCAACTTTAATAAACCTCATAATAATCGGTTTAATACTTAACAGAGTGCAGGAGGCATTATCACAATAAAAGAGTGATAATATAATTGATTCTAAAAAAGCACGTTGAATCCTTTAGAGATAGCCTTAATTTGAAATCTTCAGCTTTGAAATGTGCACTTCAAAGGAACAGAAAGGCTTATTAAGAAGTTTATCAAAGTTCAGAGGGTTGATATCTGAATTTTTAAAGTTTGTGATAACTATTTGTAAAAAATTCTAAGTTCAAAAAAGTTTTGTGCATTTTTTTCTTTAAAATTCAATTAAATAATAAGTTAATACAATCTATAACTTATATAATATTAAAGCTTAATTATATTTTTGGTCTCTTTATTCTACATAAAATTTTAATTCAGTCCACATATTTTTAATTTGAACGATGTTACTTTCATAATTTTCTTAAAGTCTCAATTTAGTTCTTCAATTAACTTTTTCATCTAATTTTTAACAATAAATGTTGATATTGATGTTTATTTGCTTACCTCAAGTAAAAAATGGTGAAGAGATACAGTCCGAGATAGAGTGGGAGTGATTGAAGGTGAAGAAGAGAAGAAAGAGGATCGGAGAAGGTAAAGGAAAAGTTGGCAGGTGGAGGTCTACGTGAGTGACAATGGCATGGAGGAGGAAGAGGAAAGGAAAATAAAAGGGAGAAAGTTTTTTTTTTTTTTTATGATGGTTATAAGCTTTGTAATGGAGATTGATGGCTGGTGGGATCAGAACACATGATGATGGTCAGTGTCATTAGGAGTGTAATTGATAATGTGTTTATTGGCTTGTATGGTTAGAAATTAATCAATCTATATAAGTAAATAAACGTTTATGTCAATAATTTTTGTTAAAAATTGAATAAAAGATCAATTAAGGGACTAAATTAAAATTTTAAAAAAATTATGAAAGTAACATTATTTAAATTAAAAATAAGAAAACTAAATTAAAATTTTATATAAAATAAGGGATTAAAAATATTTAATTTAAATATTAATGCTACGACTTTTAAATAGTTGAAATATTTTATATAATAGATACACATGAGATATTGGATAAAAAACAAACAAATTCATTTTTGTCATCTTACTTATGTGTTATTATTATCATAACTATTATTATTGTCGTTATTATAAATACTGTTATATCGTTACTGTTGTCTCGATGCTACCAATATTCGATACCGTTATCTTTGCATTACTATCATAATTACTATTACTTCATACTATCAATTCTAGCATGAATTTAATGTTATTATGAGAATATTTTTGTTCGAGTAGTAACTAATATCATTCATTAATAAATATAAGAGAATATTTTGTTATATAATATAATATGTCATGCGTCAATATAATAAATACAAGTAATATATATTATTTAATATTTGATATACTATCAGACCTTATCTTACGCAATAGACTATCGAAATAGATAAGGTACCAACCTTCTCAAGAACTCTGGCATTAAACACTTCATGTGGAAATCCAAAAGGACAGAGCCTGTACTCACTTAACTCCCACTGGCTTGCGTCTCCATGTGGTGGCATTCCCCAGAAGAAGATGAAACTTTTCTTGAATCCAACGGCTAGTCGTCCATGCATAACCAATTCCTCATCTCTGATCTGCTGCCAGTAACCATGCGGAGTAGCACGAATTGTTGGTGTTGCTTCTGAGCATATTGGCGGCTCTATGGTGGTCAAGTAATATTCCTCCTTCCGATTAGCATACCTGCGGTCACCTACACATCACAGAACTCATCCAACTCATTCAGAAACATATATAGAAAAAATCTTGAATGAGGAATGATACTTACACAAATTTTATTCATAAATAATATATCAATACTGCATCCGAGTAAAACTCAAATGTAGCCTCTTTGGTTGTCTGTACATAAGTTGTGAATGAAAATTTGTATAACTCTTTACTCATTTTGAAGTTGACATAAGAGATGATATTTTTAGATTACTTTCCACTCTAAGAGTAACCATATTCTTAGAGTAATATTTTATTTTATTTTTGTTTGTTTGTTTTTTATTTTTATTATAATTTGTATTTTAAGAAATAATTTAAAAGAATTTAAAAATTTTTGAAAAAAATAAAATAAGTAAAATAAAACCAAAAAAAAGTAAGCAAATTCTTTTATTTTTTTTAGATTCTTTTAAATTGTTTCTTAAAATAAAAATAAAAAAAATAATGAAAAAAAAGTTACTCATAGAATAACTATTCTATGAATAGCATAACAAGACCTTACTGGGAACATAATCATCCATTATCATGTACCCACATTGTTACATCGAGCTCTCTTAATTGTATGGCTTTATGTGTGTATTTGTTAAGAGCGTTTGAAGGGAAGGGTTTGGTGTTGTTGGACAGAAATGGACTCACACAGCTCTGTTCATATATAATCTTTGAATCTTCTTGGGATTTTGTTTTCTTCTTTTTCTATCCTGCCTCTACTATTGTCACTTTCTCAAAGGCTATTTTTATTCAAGAATTGCAAACATAAGAATGGAATGGTCATCCTCTCCTCACCATATCAACCTTTTCTACTAAAATCATTCTATCAAACCAAACTTTGTTGATAGAGATAGATTGGAGGTTGGTCATGTTCATAAATTATCCTTCTATTCATATGATTCGCTCTATATGATAACTTAGGTATCATAGCGAAGTTGCGAGTTTCAACCCTAAATTCGTAGTTGAGAAAAAATAGCAACAATTCGTTAAAGAAATATAGTTAATTTTTAATTAAGTTGACGGTTATAACTTTTGCTATAACGATGAGTAGTTAGATTCCGACAAACCTAACATTATTTTATTTTTTGTTTAATTAAAAGTTTTCGCTTTTTTAACATGATAATTTAGATTCAACTTTCTTGAAAAGAAAAAAAGGGAGAATCAAGTTTAGATACTGAAATTTCTAAACATCGAAAACCTGAAAAGAGAAATCAGTGGGCAATGTATGTTGAAGTGGGTACGAAATAAAAGACAGATGCATGCAAATCGAGTTAATTTTGTAATGCAGACAAGATTGAGCAAATAAAGACGAATGAATTAGTTGAGGATTTGATGAAATTGGGACTTACAGATTGGAAGCTGATTAGGATCAAAATCGTAGACATTAACCTCATGAATGAGATTGAGAGGAAGAGGTCTATCAAACACCTTGTTTGCCAAGTAAAAGAAGACGAGCTCACCATCATTGGGAACAAATCGATAGCCCAGTGGGAAATTCATGGCGTTTCGTCTAGGTTCTTGAAGTTCTGATCTGCGATTGTTGAAATGGGGAGGAGGAAGAATGAGAAGAAGAAGAGGAGAAAGAAGAACGAGGAGAAGGAGGAGAAGCAGACGTAGGGGGGTGCGGGCAGTGTCACGAGGAGAGAGAAGGACTGGAATTTTAGTGAATGGGATGGCTGATTGAGACAAGCCAAATCCTAGAGAACGGAAATTGGGAAATGATGCCTTCAATCAAAATCCATAAACCACGCAAGGTTCTTTGTCTGGGCTTTGGCCCACTGTCTTGCCCCAGACAAATAATAAAACAGAAAACTTATCAGATCTTGTGTGTTAGGAAGAAACATGATATTGTTTCTACTGTTTGTTTTTATTTGATATTTAAAATAATAATATAAAAATTAAAAGAATTATTAAATAGTATCAATTGTAAAAAAAATAATTGTATTAGACTAAATTATTTTTATTAAAGTTAATTTAAACTATTGTTATTTCACTGAAAATACCAATCAATAAAAGTTAAAAAAATAATAATTAATACTTTATTGATAATATAAAACGATAGATAATTTGAAATAAAATAAAACTCTTAAAATGACTATTATTTTGAAAATAATGAAGTAGTATATAATTACAAATAGATAGATTCATAAATAATATATATAAATGAGACCCATTAATTAAGCGTAGGTTTTATATATTGTGTCTATATATCATAATACGAGAGAATCCTCCTTCAATACAATAGTAGTGTGAGATCTGCAAAATTGTTTCCCACAAATTTTTTTTAAGTAGATTAATTTTATAAAAAATATATATAGATTAAATTAATTATGAATAGATATGTGTATATGTCAAAAATAAGTTTAGTAAGTCTCACATTTTTTTTGAATTTATACAATAATGGTATCTTTGGGTTATCTTAAACATCAACTGAAACTAATTCCTCCTTCAGACGATCTTAAGGCACTGTTTGTTTGGGCTTATTTTGAAAATAAGTTTTTTTAAAAAAAAAAAATACATTCTCATAAAAATATACTTGTTTGTTTGGACTTATAGAAAACGGATAAGTTAATGAAAATGGAGAAAACCTCCTATAAGGAGAAGTTAAAATTTTTAACTTTTGCTGATAAGGAGAAAAATAAAAAGATAGAGAAATATTCATTTATAAAATTATTCACCATACTTTAAAAGCCATTTTAAATTATTGCATCCAAATATAAAACAATTTCTCTTTAAAAAAAAGTCATTCTTCCTGTAAGAGAAGAAGAAAATGCATTATCTAATAAGCTCAAACAAACAGCTCCTAAATGCATATGCTTCGCACTTCCTATATCAACATAATATATTTAGGAGTTAGGTGTTAGGCTCAAGATTTGAACTCAAGTAGTTAATATAGGAAATATACTTTCTGAACTATTAAGCCAACCCTTCAAGGGTTAGTATGTCTCATCTTGACTTATTTTTGTGTTCATTGACCATTTAACCTTATTTAAAGCTTAAATATAACTTATATTTATTAAACATTATACCAAAAAAAATGTGATAGTGTATAAGACCAAAATTTATTTGTGGAGCACACAATTCCACATGTGGAACTTAAATTTTTATTTTTAATTTTATGATTTGAATATATACTTTCAATTTTTATAAATAATAATATTTTTATTATGACTTAAAATTAATATTTTATTAAAACGTATTTCATAATGTAATACTCACATTTAAACCAAAGTTTTAATGAAATAATTAACCACTTCAATGTTTGCAAATTTTATTAATATTTAAATTTAAATAAAATAATTCCTCTTCAAAATTTAATAACCATATTTTTAAAATTTATTATTTCATTGTAAGAAGTAATTGTTTAAAAGATAATTTTTTTAAAAACATCTCAAATTTGCATTATTCTAGAATAATAGTGCCTAATAGACATCTAGGGTAATACAATTTACTCATTTTTGGCATAGTTACGATTGAAGTGGATCTAATGAGTTTAATTTGATTTATATTTTTGAAACTCAAATTTGAGAGTTTGGTATTCGGATTTTCTAAGTTTCTCAGAAAAAAAGCATCATATAAATTTGAAAAAGAAAAAATAAAAATGAAGTTTGGATAACATATGTTCGAATTGGAATAAAAAGATTATAAAATCATAACACAAAAAATATATTTAAAGTATATGCATTGACTTGGAAAAAATTACTATTAGTAAGTAGAGTATATATATTATTTTGATCTCAAAATTTGTGTATTGAAACACGCATTTGTATTACAAAAATAAATAATTGAGGTCCGTTTACAAATTTTGAATAAATATTTAAAATATTTAAATAAAAAGTAATGAAAGAATTGTGATTTTTAAAATAAATATTAAGTTACTATATATATAATATAATATACGGATAAGGATCATGTTAATACGAGTTATATTTAGTATTTAGAGAGAGAGAGAGAGAGAGAGAGAGAGAGAGAGAGAGAGAGAGAGAGAGAGAGAGAGAGAGAGAGAGATAGATATA
>JASKGM010045551.1:0-21299 GCA_034509205.1 Ceratonia siliqua
TATGTCATCTGAGCAAAATAGACACTACAAAAGCATACGTATGAGGGTTAATTGGTGTATCAATATCATGTTTATCAGTTATGCAGAAATTATTTTAAAGAAAAAAATAGATGTTTTGCATTCAAATGCAAAAAATATAAAAGTACTTTTGAGCATGTAAAATTACTGAAAATGACATATAAAAGTTTTTTTTTAGAAAATTTGTGAAATATTTTAGGGATATATTTGTTCAAAAATTTTTTTCCCTCTTCTAGTAGACTTACTTTTTTCAGAAGTTACAAATTTTGGCTTCTAAAAAAAGTAGGTGAAACTATTTTTTTCACTTTTCTCCACAAGCTCACCCAAACACTCATTTTACAAATAATCACTTTTTTTTTAAAAAAATAAGCAGCTTATGGAGGGAGAAAAGCTCCCCCAAATGACCTAGTCTTTTGAGATTTTTTTAAAGAAAAATATAAATTAAAAAACCAAATTAAAAGAAAAATTGTTGTGGATGAAATTAAAATTTGAGAATATTTGAAGAACAAAAATAATAATTCACTTTAGATAGAAGATGGGATAGTTTATGAAAAAACTAAAGGGGTAGTTTGGATGAGTCTGTGCTCATGAGCAGGTACTTTACGTAGAAGTTTTTTTTTTTAAAGTAGGTATTTGGTATTTGGATGTAGTTACGCAGAAGTGATTTTATTGAAAAAAACAAATGTCTTGTGTTTGGATGAAAAAATATAAAAATACTTTTGAGCATATAAAATTACTGAAAATGACATATAAAGGTGCTTTTTAGAGAATTTGTGAATTATCTTAGGATATATTTGTCCAAAAAGTTTTCTCTCTCTTCCATTAGACCTGATTATTTTTTAAGTAACATTTTCTTACTTCAAAAATAAGCATCCATTTTGCTTATTTTTAAAATAAGTACTTTTGAAAATAGTCTCATACAAATGGCTATACTAAAAGAAGCACTTAGTTTTCTAAAAGAAAGTAGGTTTTGGGAGTGCTTCGGCCCTTAAAGGTGATTTAGATGAATTTGTACTCTTGAGCAAGTACTTTAAATAGAAGTATTTTTTTTTAAAAAAAACAGGTATTTAGTGTTTGGATATAGTT
The DNA here is from genome assembly GCA_034509205.1 of Ceratonia siliqua. Taxonomy (NCBI): domain Eukaryota; kingdom Viridiplantae; phylum Streptophyta; class Magnoliopsida; order Fabales; family Fabaceae; genus Ceratonia; species Ceratonia siliqua. The sequence goes on from JASKGM010045551.1 coordinate 1,105, forward strand.
ATGCAAAAATAATTTTACTGAAAAAAGTAGATGTCTTGCGTTTGGATGCAAAAATATAAAAATACTTTTATATAGGTAAAATTACTAAAAAGAGTATACAAAAATATTTTTTATATTATGTTTAAATAAAAATATTTTATTATAAATTTAAAAAAATTGTGAAAATTAATTTTAAAATTATAAAATATTATTAAAAAATTTATTTTACAAATATAAATTTAACAAATTTATTAAAATTATGAAAAAAAAAGTTGTTTCATCATCTCCCTAATTCGACTCTCCCCCTCGCCCCCACCCATCTCCCCCTCCTATCTTCCCCCACCCATCTCCCCTTCCCATATGCTCCCCCCACAGTGAAACTGTGAACCCATCTCTCTCTTCCAAATATCCCCCACCTTGACTAATGCAGATTTGCCCACCCTCCTTCCTCCACCATGCTAATCCACCACCTACCTCTTTACCTCCTGCGACGATGGTCAAATGGGTCGACGGCGTGGCATGGTAGATTGATGGTGAAGGAGTGATTTTGCGTTTGGTAGTAATTGGTTTCAGAGGGTAAAGTTATCAAGATATTTTAGGTAATTTAAAATTTGTTCAGGGTAATAAGGTTATAAATTTGTTTATCTCTCTTACATTTCATCTGCTTTTTTTTAAGCACCATTTTTTAGCTTCTAAAATAATCAAGTTTTCTACTTTTTTTTTTCTTTTTAACAAAAGCACTTCTAAAAAAAATTTGGTTGAAACATCCCATTTAATCAGAAGCACCTTTTTTGCTGGAAAAGCATATCTAAATGCGCTCTAAACCCTTTTGTTATCAATTGACATTTTTCTTATCGCTATTTTAATTTCAAAAGGTATAAGACCGTTTCAAATGGATTTTGTTGAGCACTGAATCCTCGTCGTCTACACTATTGTTTATTTGTCTCCTACTAGTATTGTGACATTTAGTCAAACTTGAGGTTAGGAGGCAGCTCCCTAAGAATCAAATCCCTTACTATTTTGATAATGGGTGATCTAGTACCACCTATGCTTTAGGGTCACATAAGGGATTCGATCCCTAGACGCCTCACCCAGCTTAAATTGACTTGGTAAAATACCTCATAGGTACGGGAACAAACAAAGTTTGGTGGGTGGCGAGACCCAATCCTCAAAAGATTTGGATTGTTGATTTGAGATATTTTGATGAAATGGATCATAATGGGAATTACAATCATGTTCTGTCTGATTATGATGGCGTTATAGATCGAGACATACCCAATAGAGAGCATAATCCAGAGGTTTCTTCTTCTACATCGATACTACCTATTTCGTTACAGCCGATTTCTTCATCTCCTTTTAAACTTGGCTACATCGAACATCTAGTTTCTAAATTGGACACTCTTGCTGGCATCACGATAAAGTACGGTGTCAAGGTATTCTTTTTGGTTACTATTTTTTTTCGCTTTCTCTCTGTTACACATGTTCCTTATTTGATTGTTTCAAAAATGTTATAATATTTCCCCCGTTCACTTCTTCCCCATTTATCTATGGTGGGTTGATTTTGGGAGTTGGTGTCGAAATGGTGTTGGGTGAATCAAACAGCATGCATTTGTTGTAGCTGTGGCGTAGGCTAGAGCAGCCTCTTTCGAGTGCCATCCAAAATTCTTTGGGTGCAACCAAGTTTTACTTTTGGTTGCAACCAACTTCTATGCATGGGTAAATTGAGCTAATAAACAATACAAGAAAAGTCAAAACTAAGGGAAACAGTCATTGTACCAAATACATGAAAAATATTTCTATCCATGCCTCTATCTTAGGCAATGGGCTTGGAAAATTTAAGTGCATTCTTTCTAAGAGTATGCTAAAGTACTTACTCATTCTTGTATCTTAAACTCATTATCGATTAACCCCCTCCTCCACTATTTTAGAAAGAGAAAAACTATGCTGAATTCTTAAGCTCCCTTGTATTCTTTTATTTGGAGTCACATTATAAAGTCATACTTACTTCCAACTTTTTTGCTTTGGGAAATTATAGGTTGTTGACATAAAAAAGATGAATGACCTTGTTACAGACCTTCAGATGTTTGTTCTCTAGTCTCTCTAGATTCCACTACATGGAAGGCATCCATCTTCATGTTCATCAAATGGTTCCAATAGTATTCGATATGTACTTTTTTTATTGAATTAAGGAACATTACTGAATATTAGAAAGTAAGATTTATTCATTTTGTGTTATTTATTGAGAGATAAGGAAAGAGTGACTTCTATGGGATAGGGTACAACATTTACTTTGTTTTCCTTAAATTAGAGCTAGGCTTAGGGAGTAGTTATGTCTTAGGAATACTTTAGCTACAGTTTTAGTTGTACACAGCTGTGTTATTAATATCATTGTTGTGTAAGTCGAGATGATCAGTAACATACATTATGAATTTTAGGTTTTTCTCCTTATCTTCTATTTAGTTTTACATGAGATCAGAGCCTTCATGACTAAGTGCTATGGGTTTGATCCTTACTATTCCCATTCTTCATAAATTAAATTAAATTTTAGTACAATGTATGGTAGGCCTGTGCTTTGTCCATGTTTGAAGCCCAAAGGGATTTTGTGTGAGGGGCATGTTAAAGATATTGATAAAATCATTCATGGGTCTTCTCCTAATAGCTTTAGCTTTTGGGGTAAAATATGTAATAGGCCAAACAGCACTGCTAGAGGGTTTTGCTAAGCGAAATTTTCTCCTTCTCAATAGTGTGGGTCAAAGTAATTTATGCAAGCTTAAAAAGATTGTCCTTAGTCTTTCTACTTTATTTTCTTTAGATTAGATTGTGAGTCTTGTCAACTCAGTAAGCGTGATGTTGTCTTTTCCATCTCATATCAGTAATGAAGTTGAGTATCCCATTTTTCTTGTTCATACGAATGTTTGAGATCTTAATAGTACTAGTCCAACTTTGGGTTTTCATTATTTCTTAACCTTCATTGATTCTTATTCTCATTGAACTTAGTTATTCGTAATAAAAATATCATTGAGTTATTCTTGATTTGTCACAAAAATTTATGCTCAAATTTGTACACATTTTGGTCCCTCTTTTTGCGGTTTAACGACAATGCATGTATATACTTTTCTATTACTTTTCAAAATTATATAATTGAAAAAGGGATTCTTTATTAATCATACTATTCTTATACTTCTCAACAAAATGGTATTGTGAAACTAAAAAAAAAAACAAATTATCTTTTAATTGAAACTGCTCTCACTATGTTACTTTAAAATAATGTTGTTCTTTGCTTTTGGTAGGTGTTTCCTCGTTACTTGTTATCTCATCAACCGTATGCGTTTTTCTTTTCTACTGTATCAGGCAGCCTACTCAATCTCTTTGTGTCTCTGGCTGCATTTGCTTTGTTTATTATTTGACTCCTAGAAAAGATAGCCTCTTTACTAAGTTGTTCGTATGTATTTTCTTGGGCTACTTTGGCTTCAAAAAAGTTACTGCCATTTCTCTCCAAATAGCAATTATTATTTCATCTTCATTGATGTTACCATTTTTGAGAAGTCTCCTTTTTTCTCACCTTCCCAGTTGAGCATATTTTTGTGTTTGAAACCCTTCTAATTCCTTATATTGGGCTCTTATTTGATTCAACCCATGAAATCCTACTATATCCTTTACTCCTCTCTAGGTATACGACCATCACCCTCAGACTAATATCCTCTGCTCCTTTCTTAGGAACTTGTTACCCTACCTCTCATGGAATTTATATTTTTTTTTCTTCAGTTTAATTGTCAAGGTGGTTCTTGATGGGCAAATTGATCGTTTAAAGGTACGTTTTACTGCTAAAGGATACACTTAAATATATGGCCTAAACTATGGTGATACCTTCTCTTTGGTGGCTAAAATTGTCTCTACTCACCTTTTTCTATCTAATGTTGCTATTAGTCATTGGTAGTTGGATATTAAAAATGCCTTTCTCCATAGTGAGCTTGAGGAAGACCTATATATGGAGTAACTACTAGGCTTTATTGCTTATGGAAAGTTATGACCAATTGTCTAACTATGTGGATGATATTGTTATTATAGATAATGATCAAGAAGACATTTGTTAGTTGAAATATCTTTTCAGCCACTTTTAGACTAAATACTTGGGTAGACCCAAATATTTCTTCAATATTGAAGCAACTTAGTCAAATATAGTCACAGAAATAACTTAGAGGAAATATGTCCCAGACATACTTGACGAGACATGTATACTATATTGCAAGCCCATAGATACACCCATAGACCCAAATGTAAAATTCCTTCTAGGTTAAGGAGAGCTTCTTTCAGATTTAAGAAATTATTGAAGATTTGTTGGGAAGTTGAATTACGCCACAATAACTAGGCTAGATATGTCTTTTGTAGTGAGTGTAGTTTTTGCAATCTCCATGTGACAACTTTAAGAGGTCATTGTACGCATTCTCAAGCTACATCAAGGGAGCTCTAGGCAAGGGGTTGCTTTTTGAGGATTTTAAACATGCTTAAGCTGCCGGTTATTCAAATGTAGAATGTGCAGACTCTCTTGCGAAAAAAAGGTCTACTTCAAGGTATTGCATTGTGGTTAGGGGAAACCTTGTTCATGGTCTTTTTTAGTCTCCAAGCCAAGTGTAAAAGCTGAGTGTTATGCTATGGCGACAACTTGTGAACTTATGAAATTGAAATAATTACTTCAAGAATTGATGTTTGGAGAAATAGATAAGATGGAACTAATTTGTGACAACTAGGTAGCTCTACATATTGTTTCTTACCCATTTTTTCATGAGAAGACTAAAAACATAGTTGATTGCCACTTTATCAAATAAAAGATTCTTTCTGGATATATTACTACCTATGTTGCACTGATACGAATATGAGTATCCGATATGATACAGTACGGTACACCGATACGATCAATTTCTTAAAAACTAGGATATGCGATACTTTAAAATATTACTTAGCAAAGAACATATATGTTGGGATATTATTTATAAGACCGTTGAGATTGTGAAAAAGCCTTTGACAATGAGACATAAATTCTCTAGTGATCCATTTCAAAGGAGTGGTCTCTATAGTGAAACTTCATATAAGAGTTTTAATGTGAGACAAGTTATTCGAAAGTGTACAAGTGTAGTTGATATGGATGGAGTTACTAGAATTGGTGATGCAGAAGTATCATACGTGTATTGGTTTTTGATACGAATACGGTACGGATATGCTACCATTTTTGGAATATTGGTGCATCATAAATTACTACTAGCTTCGTGAACCCTAATGATCAACTAGAAAACATTTTCACTATGCCTTTGAGAGCTCCTCACATCACCTATATTTGTAACAAATTAGCCAAATATGACATATATCCTCCAACTTGAAGGAGTATTAGAATAGGTTTGAACACTAGTTATAACTGGTTGTCCACGAGTTGTCAATAGCTACTATTAGAGAGTTGTCTTCTAATTATATTAGTCTTCTAGTTTTTAATTGATTTAGTTATTGGATTACTTTATGTTTCAGCTTTATCTCTAGGACTTAATTTTGTGGCTAAACTTTATTTCAAGTAAATAGAGGTAGAAAGGATGAGGTGTGCGTGATCCTTTAGACCTTATTTTTTTAGCACCCACATGAATTTGACATGGTATCAAAGTAAGAAACCCTTACCCTATTTCACACCCACCCAAACCTAAACCTTAATAAACCACTGTCATTGTCGGTGTTTGATTTACCTAGTGGCATATAGAGGTTTGATCCTACCATAGTACTCAAAAACTAATACATGCCAGAACCTAAAAGATTGCTAGCAAACTCTCCTTTACATGCCTATGTCTTCCGAATTTTTTAGGATACCCACCAGCACGTGAAACATTGTTCTTCGCTGGCATGATGTCTAACCACCACAAAAGGGTTTGAAATTGATTCTTATATATTTTTTTTGTCCTCTTCTGTAGCCATTTTAGTTTCAATTCCTCCCTTATATGAAACTTTGGTAACCATTTGGTCCCTGTTTGTTCTTTGGTGATTATTAACCTTTGTCTGGAAGCATTTTTTAGTATATTGGGTCTATATGGACTCCAAAATCACTGGGTCGGTATTTGTTCCCCATAAATCACAGTCCAAAAGCTAAATAGGTGCAACTACGCTTAATGGTCTAGAGTTGTCATAGTGTACCTTATTGGTCAAGGTAAGAAGGGTCAACATAGAATCTCTTGGTAAAGATCCACAAAAAAGTGATACATGGGTCCAAAACACCAAGTAAAGAAAAATTAAGCTCGGTTTGTGGGTCTCTTGGTTACCCCTCTCACCCCTTAGAGGATGAATAACACCTTCCTTGGTAATTTCATACTTTAAAACACTAGGTAAAGAAAAATTAGCATTTTGAACAGGTAAACATCAAAAGACACATTAGAAAATTAAAGATATATAGGAGAAGTTTAAATAGAATTAAGATGGAGAAGGTTAAATGAAACTCTTTTCTGGTGAAAATGCCATTTGAGGCGTAATGTTAGCCAAAGATTATACCAATCTAATCCCAAACTTGTTCACCTGAAAATTAAGCATTATATTTGTTCACATGCTCCTCAATCCTCATATAGCCAGCACAATTCCATCTAGAGCCTTCTCACTTTCCACCATAGCTTTCCCTTTTTCCTTAAAAAATATTTTTTCTGGGATTTGTTTCATCAACAGCCCTTATTCTAACTCAATGTTTGTATCCAACAAGTCATCTTCATACCCTTCTTTCTTAGATACATGACCAAACTCTTGTTCCTATAGCCAATTATACCTTTCTAGCATGCACTGCATTATCCTGAGAAACTGGTATAACTATAGTAGTTTGTACAGGATCTTTGTGTGTTCCGAGGTTCTTGGTTCCTGTTGTTTACTGAGTTTGGATACGCTCTGACTGAGCACAAGGTCGATTCCCAAGCTTCTATCAGGGTTGGTTTCCTGCACCTACTAATTCAAAGAAGAAAGAAGGGCCGGGTTGTTATTCTGGGCTCTGATGACAAAGTCAGTTTGGTCCGAGTGAGAATAGCAAAGTTGTAAAAGGAAAGTAATTTAATCTCTCATTGCCTGCATGAGCGGCATATTTATAGGATCAAATGACGTAACCTGTTGATGACGTGTGGTAAAGTAAATATGTTGGGTTGGATCCAAATATCCCTGCAGGTTGTACCAGCCCAATGGCCATTGGGCCTAATAGGGCATATGCACTTGCCCCTTCCAAAGGCTCGGGTAACGAATGAGTGGGTACGAGCTAAGGAAATGAACACATTAAATAAGGATGGGTTGACTTTGCCCCACCAACCAGTTATTAATAAACACTACTACCCCTACACTGATAATGCCTACTCCTACTCACCATCATCTTCTGCATTTATGGGGGAAATGCGCTTTGGTACTTGCTTTCAAGCATCTGACACGGCTCCATAGGGTTCAAGGGTTTATTTTTACTTTTATCGATACATTACTTACGTATTGCTTGCCTTTCTAAAGACTTGACACAACTTCCTAGGGTTCAATGTCATTTGAGACCATCAGATATTTTCCATAAGAACTTTATCAGTCGTTGAGTTTTTACCTTCTACCCATTGGCCTATAAATCAAGACTTATGGCCTTAATTGGGCCTATATACTTACCCCCTCCAAAGACTCGAGTAACGAATGAGTGGGTACTCGAGCCAAGGAAACAGACACCATTAAATAAGTACAGCTTGACTCTGCCTCGCCGACCAGTTATCAATAAACGTTGCTACCCCTACGCTGATAACGCCTATTCCCACTCACCATCATCTTCTATATTTATGGGGGAAATGTACGTTGGTACATGCTTTCGAGCATTTGACACGGCTCCCTAGGGTTTAAGGGTTATTTTTACTTTTATCGATACATTGCTTGCATTTCTCAAGACTTGACACGACCCCATAGGGTTCAATGTCATTTGACACCATCAGATATCTTCCGCGGGAACTTTATCAGCCGTTGAGATTTCACCTTCTACCCCTTGGCTAATAAATCAAGACTTACGGCTCCAATTAAAAGATCTGAGCAAAGGGACAAAGAAAGGGTTGAGGTACTTGTATCTCTCTGCCAGGGCTCACCTATCACTTATGAAGCCGATTGAGTAGTCAGCGAAGGAATGGAAGAGCCAATTTTTTTGGGTGACCGTGCCGAAGTCTTACCACAAAAATGCTTTCTTCCTGAGGAGAGCTAGACGATCAAGATTTTCGTTGCAATGGCAACAAGCTTATACCAAAATTAGGACGTATACGATGCAGGAGTATGAGACCGAAGCCAAATGGGTGATCTCACACTTGAAGACTCTTGCCTGTGATAGGGCTAAGGATGTCCGACTAAAAGCGCTAGATTTAATAAGTAGGTAGTGTTTAATAGCTTATAAATGCTGGAAGTAAGAAGTACGTCAACCTCCTACTAACATCCTTTGTTTGTCCAGGGAAGACCGTGCCGACCGACATCATGTCCAAGCTCCAGAAATTAGCTGCTACTATAAAAGCAACTAGTACCAAGCAAGCCACGCCAAGCACCCCCTTAGCTACCAGTCAACTAGAAGAGGGCAAAATAGCTAATGACGAACATGCGACTTTTGAACCTGTAAAGGTAGCGGCTTCCAAGAGCAGAGGAAAAATGCCACAAAGCCTCTCCGTAAGCCAGGACCTCTGCTCCAATACTGGGCTTTCTGCTAGTGCCCACACCACAAGAAGTGTAGGATTCAGGCACTGTTTTGCAGCATCGGTGGTTCCAGACCCCAACCACCCATCTATGTCCCTATGGAACACAAACATAAGGGCAGAGAAACTAATTAGTGACAACTTCCTATTTCCAATGGACACGGCATCTCTACAGGTGGCTCCCCTTGGTGTACTACTCCGATATTCTAGCGGCAATCATGCTTGGGGAGGTATAGTCAGTACCGAGCTACAACACCACTTTGATGCGTTGAACGAAGAAGTCCACAACTTGACAGGGAAAATAAGAGGACTGTGCACTGAATTAGAAAGTTGTAAGAAACAACTGGATGAGGTATGTGAGGTGCGAGCACTCATTGCGCAATCTCGTGCAGAGGTAGAAACCGCCAAAGGTGAAATGAAAGAGTACCGAGCTCGTGTTGCAGATTTGGAGAAGTAGGTGGACAAGCTAAAAGAAAGTTTGACAGCATGTGCTAATGCCAAGGATTATTTTTTTTAAGAGAAATAGGTGCTTTAGCAAGAGAAAGAAACCCTTACCGTGAAAATGGAACGGCGTGTACAACGCGTTTGGGGACTATAAGAAGAGGTTGCATGAACGGGGTGAAAGAAAAATGAACCTGAACTATGCCAAGGCTTATCAGGAAGGTTTTAAAGCCTGTAGAGATTAAGTACGAGGGTTTTTTCCTTTAGTGACGATCGAGTCCATGGTTTGCTTTAAGGTTTTCAAGAACAGGAACTTGGTGAACCTCAACGAAAGTGATGAAGGCGAAAAGGAAGATGACTTAGTGATCGAGGACTTAGGACTTGATGGGGATTCTTCTTCCAAGGGAAACCCCAAGTAAGAAGTCAGTACGAATAGCATTATAATGTCATTCCTGTGTGGATTTATTTTAAACTTTTACATGTACTTGTGTAATCTCATGTTTGAATGAAGTTTGACATTGTCAGTATATCAAAATTAATGTTGGTTAGTATATCATGGTGTGTAGTAGTTGTTGTTGTTGTTTTTTTTAAAGGCGTGTCAATTGATATTTATTTGTTGAGTACTGGGCACTTGAACCTAAACCAATCTATGTGAAGATGGTTTGTTTGGGGTATGTGAACCCGAATCGATTTATTTGAAGATAGTTTGTTTAGGGTATGTGAACTCGAACCTATGTATTTGAAGATGGTTTGTTTAGGGTATGTTAACCATTGAGCCCGTTTCAGCAAGCGATAGTAAATAATACAACAAACGTGCCATTGAAGGAAAATATGAAAGTATATTCATTCATACAATTTCAAGTTTGACACATGCCAAGTTTGAGGAACAGTCAATCCCGTTACGGATTCTAACTTGTAAGCACCGTTGTGTAAAGCCGCTTGTATTCGATATGGGCTTTCCTAGTTGGTGGCTAACTTTTCGTCAGGCTGATGAATGTGACTAACGTTAGCCCATCAAAAAACCAAAGCACCTTGAGTAAATTCACAAGGTCAGGTACGGGCATTGTAATAACAGGTTATGCGTTGCTTGTAGGCTAGCATGTGCAACCAGGCTTTGTCATGGTCCTTGTCTAGGAGGTCTAAGTTTACTTGTAGAAGCTCGTTATTGATATTAGTGTCATAGTGCTAATGTCTCCAGGTCGGCTCCTCAACTTTAATTAGAATCATGGCCTCAGTACCATAGGTGAGTTTATAGGGCGACTCGCTAGTAAAAGTTTGAGAAGTCGTATGGTATTACCAGAGTACCCATAGCAGTTTTTCAACCATAAACCCTTAGCATGATCAAGCCATTTTTTCAACCCTTCGAGGATAATTTGATTGGCCGCTTCGACTTGGCCATTTGCCTAAGGGAGCACAACAGAAGTGAAACTTAGCCGGATGTGAAGGTCGGCGCAAAATTATTGGAAACCAGCATCAGCGAACTGAGTTTCATTGTCCGTTGTTAGGGTATGAGGTATACCAAACCTGCAAAGGATAAAATATTGAACAAACCTTTTAACCTGGCGAGCATTGATCATGGTCAAAGGGTCCACTTTGATCAATTTAGTAAAGTAATCAATAGCAACTATAAGAAACTTTCACTATCCCACAGCTTTAGGAAAAGGGCCTAACAAATTGACCCCTCACCCGAGAAAATGTCAATGGCTTAACTGTGCCATAAAGATTAGTGGATGGTGCGAGATAATGATGTGAAAAACACTGACACTTATCACATTTGCGCATAAGGTCGGCCGTATCAGCCTTTAAAGTATGCAAGTAGTAGCCGATTTGCAAGATCTTTGTGGCGAGAGATCAGGCCCCGATGTAATGCCCGTAAATACCATCGTGAACCTCCCAGAGCATATACTTCGACTGCTTGGGAAGGAGACATTTCAGAAAGGGAGTATAATACCCATGTTTGTAAAGCTGCCCCTTGATGACATAATAAGCAGCGGCAGTTCGCTATAATCAGCGGGCCTCAGCCTTGTTAGAAGGTAACTGCCCACGTTCAAAGTACGTAAGGATGGGGGTAACCCATGTTTATTCTTGCTCGACATAGTGAACAAGGACTACCCTGAAGCTCGTTGTACGAAGTGTTTCTTGAATAATCGTCCTATTATGATCGAAGCTCTTGCTAGTAGCCAATTTCGACAAAACGTCTGCCCAAAAATTTTGTGCTCACGGGATGTACTGAATCTGGAACTCTTCGAAGTGGGATATTAAGTTGCTTACTCTAAATAAATACTTGGCCATCTGAAAATTCTTGGCTTGATATTCACCACGAACGTGCCTCGTCACAAATAGCAAATGGTATGAACGTGAATTCTGCCAGCTCCTACCTCCAAAGCAAGGATCAAGCCTGCAATTAGCGCCTCATATTTGGCTCGATTATTGAAGGTGGGAAACTCAAATCTTAAAGACTGTTCGATAACAATGTCGTCATGGCCCTTAAATATCACGCCTGCACTAGTAACTTTGAGGTTGGAAAAGTCATTGACTGCCAAAAGCCACGTTGGACGATCATCAGTGTCAGTTGAGTGGTCTGTCAACTCAGCCATGAAGTCCACCAATGCTTGAGCCTTAATTGGTCCTCGGGGTTTATACGCAAGAGAATGTTCAGAAAGTTTGATCGATTAAGCCAGCATTTGGTCGACGAGATCTAGCTTCTGCAAAACCTGCCGAATAGGGCTCTTGGACAGCACAGGTGGACAAGCGAAATACTAATTGAGCTACTGAAAAGCACACTCACAATCTGAGGTCCACTCGAAGTCATTAACCTTCTTAAGTGTTTTGAAAAAAAGGAAAAGAGTGATCCGTAGATAGTGACATGAATTGAGAGAGAGCGGCGATCTGCCTCGCTAGCCGCTGCACGTCCTTTCGAGACCGAGGTGACGCCGTGGACATAATGGCTTGGCACTTGGTTAGATTGGCCTCGATCCCCCTGTTAGTTAGCATAAATCCCAGGAACTTGCTCGTGCCGACGCCAAAGGCACACTTTGCAGGATTAAGGCGCACTGCATACTTTTGGAGCTTGAAAAATGTTTCTGCCAAAGTAGAGAAGTGACCAGCGGCATCGAAAGACTTAACGAATAGGTCATCAATGTAAACCTCGACATTCCGACCAATCTGGTCCTGAAAGATCCGATTCATCAGACACTGGTAAGTTGCTCCCACGTTCTTAAGGTCGAAAGGCATGACCTTGTAATAAAACGTACCCTCATCGGTAATAAATGTTGTTTTAGATTCATCCTTAAGATGCATGTAAATATGATTATACCCAGAGTAAGCATCGATGAAACTTAAGAATTGATATCCGGAATCATTATCGACTAGCTGATCAATGTAAAGAAGTGAATATTGGTTTTTAGGGCAAGCCTTGTTAAGGTTAAAAAAGTCGACGCACATGTACCACTTACTGTTAGATTTTTTAATGAGTACCTCATTTGAGAGCTAGGTGGTGTAAATAACCTTTTGTATGAAACCAGCACCCAAAAGCTTATGGACCTCTTTGCAAATTGCTTGTTGATGTTCTAGGCTGAAAATATAGCGCTTCTGGCTGACCAGTTTTACACCTGCATTGATAGAGTCTATGACAAATAAAGTGAAGGTCAATACCTGACATGTCAGAGGTTTTCCAAGCAAAAAAATTGACATTTTTTCTGAGGAGTCCGACCAGGTCCTACAGGTCCGAGAGGGAGATACCCACCCTGACCTTCACTATATGCTCGGGTTTATCGCCAATCTGAATGGACAGCTGCTCCCCATACGGCTCTAGTTTATGACCGTCATCTTCTTGCCTGTTATCAAGGTCAGAAGAGGGTACCTGACAGGAACTAGGTACAACTGTCTCTGATGGAGAGGATACTTGGCTAGATCCCGGCATAACAATCTCTGATAAAGAGGGTTGCATAGGCTTACCAATTAAACTAGTGTTGTAGCAAACCCTAGCTTGAAATTGATCTCCCCATACCGAGCCTACAACCCCACCTGAAGTAGGGAACTTCATTAGTAGATGACAGGTTGATACGTTAGCCCAGAACTGATTTAGGAAGGCCAGCTGATGATGATGATGTACGCAGAAGGACAATCTATAACTAAATATCGAACCTCTGAGCTAGTAAGAGCTAGCGCTTCACCCAACGTAGTGCGGAGGCTGATGGTACCCTTGACCTTAACATAATTACCTAAGAACCCCACCAAGGTGCCTGGGTAAGAGATAAGCTCAGAGGTATGAAAACCAAGCTTCATGAAGATACTAAAAAACAGAATATCAGCTGAACTCCCCTGGTCAACCAAAACTTTCTTAACCTCAAAATTGGCTATGAAATAACTTATCAGCATGGGATCATCATGGTCATGATTAATCACCCCATAATCCTCATATGTAAAAGACATTACTAGATCTGGCCTGTGCCACTTAATTGCTGTAGCTTAAACTTCGGGGTGAATGCTTGGGACAACACACTTATGCCTCTTATGAGAAGCTTAAGATGAACCATCGCTAGGAAAACAACCTGAAATTGTATTGATTACCCCTGTCGAGCTCGGCCTAATCGATGGATTTTTTGGGTGGAGACTGACTCCTCTGCCAACTAGCTCCCTGGGTCGACCTATCGGTTCCTAAGGATCCCCATGAGAACGATTTCCTCGATGGGTAGTTGGTACAACTACCCGAAAATCATGAAGATATCTCTTCTGGAGAAAATCTTCAATCAAATTTTTAAGATGTCGACAGCCAACCGTGTCGTGACCCTTTCCTCGGTGAAAGGCACAATACTTATTCCTTTCTGAGCCTACACTCGGCTTAGGAGAAGGGAGTTGGGACAATTGAGTTTACAGATTTCATTTAAAATTCATGGGTGAGATTGGTTGAGCGGAGTGTAAGAACCAAAATTTGGGAGTCGGTGGTGTGTTGAGGACTTATCACCCCTAGTATCCTTCCTGTCAGGCACCGATCACTTGTCCCTAGATCCTAGTGTTTTACTATCAATCTACTTGGTGACCTGATGTTCTCCGACCATTAATTGGTCTTCCTCTATATTGATGTACTTGGCCGCTTTGGTCAGCAATTCTGTAAGATCCAAAGTTAAATTATCAAGGAAATGACCGGGTCGGAGGCCGACTTGAAGTGAATGTATGGCCACGGAGTCCTTCAGATCACAGACTTGCATGGATAATTGGTTGAACCCCGTGAATGAAGTCTTTCAGGGGTTCATTCTCTTTCTGCTGCAAAGCAGCAAGCACTGCGAATGATTATTGGTGTGTAATACTAATAGAGAAGTGTTCCACAAATAGCCTTTTCACATAAGTAAAATTAACAACTGACTTAGGTGGCAAACTTGAAAACCACTGCAGAGCGGTTTTCTTCAATGTTACAGGAAAGACATGGCATTTCAGTTCCTCACATGAGCCACTGAATAGCATAAGCGAATTGAAATTTTCAAGATGCTCCCAGGGATCAGTGGAACCATCATACTGGTCTAATTGAGGTACCTTGAAATGCTGAGGAATCTCATACTGCATGATACGGTCTGAGAAAGGATGAAAGTCATTACTCTCTAGTACCGTCAGCTGCCCATCAGGTGTAGCTACTACCTGGGCAGGCTCCCTTCTATCCAAGACTGCTAGGGAGATACGACCCAAACTGACTCTTGGGGATCAGGGGTCCTGCCCTGCTGTTATGGGGCAGTAAAACATTGGTCACTAGCTGGGATTGAGTCAAAGTTTATTTTTGCCGGTGTTAACATATGTAATCTGCAAGTTCAGCCTACTCGTCCAAACGCTTCTTCTCCAGAACTTCAATTCTATTCAAAAGTAGTTGAAGGGCATTGTTAGGACAGGGGGCACCACGGGTTGTGGGTTGGCATGTTGGGAAGATCGATCACCTTGAGTGGGGTAAATGACTGGAGTAGAAATCGAGGTATGGGTCGGGGAATGCGGCATTCTAACGAGCTGGTCGCCAGTCGGGGCATCTGGTGAAGTATAGTGCTCTATGATAAGAAATCGCTCAATCGAACTAACTATCATAGCAAGACGATCCTCATAGATGGCACCAAATGTTGTTGACTGAGTTTGAATATGCTCTGACTGAGCACAAGGTAGATTCCTGAGCTCCTATCAGGGTTGGTTTCCTGCACCTACTAATTCAAGAGAGAAAGAGGGACCGGGTTGTTATTCTGGGCTCCGATGGCAAAATCAGTTTGGTCCGAGTGAGAATAGCAAAGTTGTAAAAGGAAAGCAATTTAACTTCTTATTGCTTGTATGGTCGGCATATTTATAGGACCAAATGACGTAACCTGTTGATGACGCGAACAAGGCAAATCTATTGGGTCGAATCCAGGTATCTTTGCGGGTTGTGCTAGCCCAGCGGCTATTGGGCCTAACAAGGCCTATATAGTTCCTCTCTGATCCAACTAGAGTGTGGGAAAATTTTTGCATTTCTGTTGGACATGGTGCATATGTTAACGTTTGCCCCAATAGTTGCCACAATATTGACATTACTTGGAATGCTAATACCAATGTTCTCATTCTGCTTCTTAGGCACCCGCTGAAACAACTGGGTGTCCCAAGACAAGTGGGCCTTTTCCTAACCTTCCTAAAATCTTGTTGCATTGGTTATCCTAGTTGATTGGATCTGGCCTTGTAAAAGCACTCTGTTGTTGTGATTCAAGTCCAACTACTATTCTTTCCTAAGTTAAAGAATTTTTTAAAAAGTCCAACGCACTTTTCTTTGGCCAACAACAATGTTTAAAACACACGAATGATTTTTTTCAAATTTGAGGTTTCATTGGGATTATAAAATCTCAACTTCTTTGCCATATCTTGCTTCTTACAATTTGCACCCAACTGAATTTTGCTATCTCCACCTGAAAATTTCCTAAACCCATTCCCAAAGTTCCTCTTTGTTTATATAAAACTATTCATGTACTTTCACCTAACAACTTAAGCTTTTGTATTGAATTGGTCCTGAACATGGTATTAGAGCATGATTAAGTGACCAGGAGTTCAACCTTTGCCACCTCTACTCTTCATAATTAAATTGAATTTCAGCACTAGTCTATGCTTTGTCCATGCTTTAGGATAAATGTGGCTTCACTTGTCAGAAATTATAATAAAACTATTCATGGCCATCATCTACCAGCTTAAGTTTTCGGTTGAATTGGTCCTTCATACTCTTTACCACATTGACAAAATTAAGCCCATTAGTGCCGTTGAACCCAATCTTACTCCTCTAGTTTACACGTTTTTCTCTCCCATATGTAAAAATACCTATATCCACTGACAAAGGAGCTGACAGTGAATCAGCAGCATTTCCAAAATGCCACTACCCCGCTGCACCAGATTTATGTTTTTCCTCCCACAGCTAAAAAGTTATGTCAGTGAAAGATAGATACCTTGATGGTTCTCCCCTTTAGTTGCTTAGTTGACTTGGTTGCTTTCTCTTCACCTTCAAATAAACGAAACAACACCTTGGACATTCACTAATTATGGAACAGTTCACTGCAACCAAATAGCAGCTTCGCTGCCTAGAAGTATCACATACATAAAACCCCTTTTGCTTTCCAAAATGTTCAGTCAAGACAGCAGACCAGAATTTTCCTGAAAGAGATCAAATGTTCTAGTGTCAATGACTAGGCACCTGGTTCTTCCCATAGCTTCAATGGCCAAACCAGTCAAAAATTGTGATACTATAGCTATAATTCATGGCATACATAATTCAGTATTCTGAAGAGATTATCTGCAATTATATCATCTGAGCTATTAATAACTATGTTATAACCTGTCATTTAGGTCACCTTTAAATTTCTTACTATACAAATTCCTTACAATAAGGCTCACATGGAAATTTAAGAAAAACTTGTAGAACAAGTAACCAATATTTAGTGTTTGTTTTTGGAGAACAAGAAAAACTTATAATCTAATTCTATCACTATTGACTGCTATATGAAATGCTCTTAATATCTTTATTATTGAGTGGTATCTTTTCTATTAGAACATAATTCATTGATGGTCACAACTCATAAACATCGTCCCTTCAGACACAGTCCACCTGATCATGTGCATCATGAACTATTTGGATCATTCAAGTCCTTGAAAATGAAGTCTCACCAACAGAAGGTCTCCCCAGCCATGAGCTCTTTACAAGGTTTCTATGAACTCAAACCAAGGGATAAGAAAATCACATATGAAGTCTTTGAGATGGCATTGTACAGAAAAGAGGGTTTCAATTCTTCAGAAAATGGTTTAATTTCGAGGAACTCACCTATGTCCAACAAATCTTTGAGTCGTCACTGAAAATCTAGAAGTTTAGTTGATGGAATTTTGGATGAGATTGCAGAGCGGTCTGATATTGTGCCAGTTACAGAAGTTAAGGAAAGTGGCTCCAAAAAATAGAATGATAAATTATTCAGGAGGCATCGGCAATCTGAAGCTGATTTTACTTTTACTCCAGAGTTGTTCCTGAGGGAGGACAATGATGTGTTCCTCTCCTCCTCAAACCTTTGCATAGTGTTTTGAGATCCATGTCAGTTAGTAGCTAGCTGACCAATTAATGTAGCATGGGTTTATAAGTTAGTTGGTGGATTACCCCTGTTTTTATGCTTAACCCTTATTGGTAGTTGGGTTGCTGTGTGTATAAATATTAAGTATTCTGTATATTGAAGAAGGATAATTGGACTTCTTCCTTACTTGTCCCTTTGCTCTCCCTTGTTCTTCTTTCCCAAATTCAGCACCCATCAGCCATGGACATTAGGAGCAAGTCCAACGCTGAGTTTTGTAATGAGGCAAATGAGATGTTTGCCAGGCATGAATCTCGTTTGGATCAAATGGATGCAACCCTGCAAACCATCCTTACTGAACTCTAAGCCTTGAGAACCTCTCGTAATGATTGTGCCTCATCGTCAGAAATTAACCCTTTTGGATAAGAAGAACAACCAGTAACCACCACGAGCCCACGATAAAATCACTAGAGTGATAATCACTGTCTCAAAATCTTCTTTCCAAAGTTTAATGGTGAGGAACCAATGGGATGGCTATATAAAGCGGAGCAATACTTTTATTTCAAGGAAATTCCTAGCGACCAACAGGTCCAGCTAGCATCCTTCCATCTGGAAGGAATATCTTTACAGTGGCATAGGTGGATTACGAAACTACAGGGTCCACTCACTTGGACAGAATTTACCTGGGCTCTTCTTCACTGTTTTGGTCTAACGGAATATGAAGATCCAGCAGAAGCACTGAGTAAACTTAAGCACACCACGACAGTAACAGTGTACCAAGAGGCCTTTGAGAAACTCTCGCACCAAGTTGATGGAGTACCCTAGAGTTTTTTGATTGGAAATTTCTTGCAGGTCTAAAGGATGAGATCAGAATTGATGTTAAATTAAAACAACCTCAAACATTGATAGATACCATCGGTGTTGCAAGGCTGGTTGAAGAGAAAAGTTTATTACAAAGGAAGTCAAGCTAGCACATTCGAAGTCCATCAGCTAGGAGTAACCCAGGGATGACCAGTATCCTAGGACCACCCCCTTACAACTTGGCAAGGCTTCCTCTACCCCAGAAATGACTACTTTTCAAAAAATCACGAACCAAGAAGTAAAAGAGAGGAGAGACAAGGGTCTCTGCTATTATTATGATGAAAAATTCACACCAGGACATTGATGTGCGCGACCTCAACTCTTCATGTTGGAAGATAACTCTCAGTTTGATACCATGGAAGAAGGATCAAGTTAACTACAGGATGCAGATCAAACTGAAACGCCTGATATCTCGTGTCATGCTATCATGGGGGCCAACCACCCCAAGACATTACGAGTCATTGGGAAAGTGAAGGATAAGGAGATCACAATTCTAATTGATGGGGGCAGCACCGACAACTTCATTGACCAAGTGGTGGTATGCAAATATGGGCTAACTATGGACACAGGGAGGAGACTTCAGGTTACGGTGGCAAACCGTGAGTGTATTGCCTGTCTAGGATAATGCAGGGCACTCCCTATTACCATCAAAGGCCATCGAATCATGGCAGATTATTATGTTCTCCTGGTGGCTGCGTGTCAGTTAGTTTTGGGAGTCAAATGGCTCCAAACCTTGGGCCCTATAAAGTCTGATTACAAATAACTCACTATGTCCTTCAAATTAGGACACAAGATTCATACTTTCCAAGGGCTACAGTATAACAGCCTGGAAGCATTAACTAGGAAAGAGCTCATGGGCTTGCAAGGCTTGTGTCTCTTCTTCCACATTCTAGCAACTAAGGAACAACCACAGGAGGAAGCCTACCACACGAGCATCGTGAATCTCCTGAAGGAATTCTCCCAAGTATTTGAGGTACCCAACAGGCTACCCCCACAAAGATCACATGACCATACCATCCCTCTACATATAAATGCAGAACCAGTTAACGTGTAGCCTTATCGCTATCCTCACTACCAAAAGGAAGCTACCAAAGGCATGGTCAAAGAACTACTACAATCAGGATTAGTGCGACCTAGCCGTAGTTCCTTTTTCCTCCACAGTCTTGTTAGTAAAGAAGGCAGATGGGGGATGGCATTTTTGCATCAACTACAGAGCATTAAACAATATGACAGTAAAAGACAAATACCCCATCCCGATAATTGATGAGCTCTTGGATGAGCTCCATGGAGCATGATTCTTTTCCAAACTAGACTTATGCGCAGGGTACCATCAAATTAAAGTCAAGGAGGAAGATGTTCAGAAAACAGCTTTCAGGACACATGAAGGGCATTACGAATTTAGGATAATGCCATTCGGATTAACAAACGCCCCTGCAACCTTCCAAAACTTGATGAATGATCTCTTCCGGCCTTATCTTAGGCAATTCATCTTGGTTTTCTTCGACGATATCCTGATATACTCACAATAGTGGGAAGCTCACTTAGTTCATTGGTGCGAAAACAATGTTGAACTCCAAACCTCAGCAACAAAGCCTCAATTTGAAAGCCCCCCAAATTGGAAACACAACTAAAATATAAATCTCCTTGCAGTATAGTGGTAAGTATTTTTGTTTTTCAGAGCAAGGGT
>JASKGM010045573.1:7598-21293 GCA_034509205.1 Ceratonia siliqua
TTGCCCCCCCCCCCCCCCCCCCCCCAAAAAAAAATTTTGAAGAACTTTTCAATAACCACTTTTCTCCAATTATTGTTAATTGGATTCATCTTCCATACCACTCCGCCACTTCACACTTGAAATTTCCAACTGCCAATTCACCCATTAAGTTATTAGTAGAAGAATTAGTGCTTAGAAACCAAAATCTTCAATAATTGGTTATTCCACATGAAAACAAAGCAGCTATTCAGATCAGGGCCATTAATTGCTGACATTAAAGATCCAAAGTTCAGTAAGTTTTTGTGTGCATTTTTTCCCCCAAAAGAATATGAAAGGTTTACTTCTTAAAAATATAAATTTATAGTTACCTGATTTCATTAATCAGAGTTGTAAAGTGTCACTAAAAATAACATAAAATACATCTGTTAAAAAGTATAAAACATATTTCGTTATTGAATATCACAATATAAAAGAGTGTTGTGCCCAAAATGATTTACTCATTTTTTGCATTATAATTTTTTATTTATTTCAAAAAATGTTTTATGCCCCCCCAAAAAAAGAAAAATCGTGCAAGAAACTTTCCTGTCCATGCTTTTTACATGGATCATAGTTTATACCTTGTAGAACTTTTAATCACTATTTCCTGCTATAGCATATGTAATGTTCCTCTTGTTCCCATGTAGAGAAGTTGCAGTGTTGCTTAGCAGTCATAAGAAGCTCTATTTGCTACTAATCAATGATGCTACTGATGAGTCAGGTTAGGCTATGGCCTTCTTTTCAAAGCATGAGGAACTTCCTTTTTTTTAGTGCATGCATTTGAGTTTTCATCATCATTTTAATTTCTTTAGAAACCTTGTTAGGATCAAGCGCCTACCACTGCACCAAAAGCTATATCTATTAGTAAGGGTACAACTTTATTTCCTTATAGTTTCTCAAAACCACATTAGGCATGAGGGGTTGCACCTATTATAGGCACCACAGGTAGGGATGTTAAGCCCAAGAATCCTAGGGGGGCCAATAGCCAACAATCTCCCCCTAGTGTCACCAAGGGATTTGAACCCATGACCTCACTCTAATACCACTTGTTAGAATTAAGTGCCTACCACACCAAAAGTTATATAGCTATTAGTGAGGATGCAACTTTATTTCATTCTAGTTTCTTAAAACCGCATTATGCATGAGGGGATGTACCTGTTTTAGGCATCACGGGGTAGGAATGTTAAGCCCAAGAATCCTAAGGGAGATGTTGGTCCAATGGCCAACAAACCTGTAATACCATATTCAGATTTCTTACAGAAGAGATTTATTTGAGACAGTGGAGAGTTGACGGGAGTTAAACATGAAGGCCCAAGTTTCACTTCCATTTATGCTGACATTTCATAAAAATAGAGCCAGCAATGTTTTATCTATATTTCACCCACCTGACCAGTTAATATCACATTTTTAATCCTTCCCTAAGAAGTTATCAAAATTGATCTTGAAGACTTTCTCTATTGGTTGTTGCGTTTTAAGCTATTAAAGTTTTTTAATGATGCCATCCAGGAACTCTTTTGAGTTTATTAGGTTGCCACAAGGCAGGAGAAGTTTGTGAGGTACTTGTTGGAATGGGACTTCAGGTGGTAAGGTTAGTGACTTGTACTTACAGGAACTAAAGAAGTGGTAACTTTCTAAATCTATTTTTCTGGTTTGCCAGGGTAAATTTTGAAAGTGGTGAAACATACCTTTTTATAACAAGGAGCATAGAGATATCAAGAGAGTTACTATGGACCTTGCAAGTTTCTGATTCGTGTGGAGCAAATGATAGTTGTTCGATAAGAAGGTGATACACTTATTGCCTTATACCCTTAAATGAAGGACCTAGGTGACAATGTATGCCTATGTTTTTTGTTAAAATAAATAAATAAATAATTGTCTATATACAAATATGTAATAAATTTGGCTTTGATACTAATAAGTGCTCTATAGTTTTTTTTTTTTTTTTTTTTTTTGCATTTAAAATTTTTTCCTGCTATGATAGACTGGTTTTGGAAATTTAAATGGCAGTTTGGAGATGGTTCAGGTTGAGTTGTTTGACAACCAAATATGTGGTGCTTCAAATGTGAGCATTTATCAGTATGCAATGGTGCTTGTCTGTTGTAACAACAGCAATGGTGTGCTTCTCAGTTCTCACTAGTTTTTTCATGTTATAATTTGTTCTTTATATGCTATTGATACTGATCATGTTGGTCATTGGTCTTATATTGTTTATTTTAATCCCAAACTTTATACAAGTTTAACTCATTTAGAACTCTAAAAGATGATGTTATAGAATTTTTTAAAACTATGTTCAAAACACCATTTTTGGAAGAGCTTGCCTTGTTAGATTCTAGGAGCAATGCTTCATTCTTGTTATTAACATGCATGACTTTAGAGTGTTAATATGCTTGTGTGAATCCCCTTGTGGTGAGTGCAAGGTATGGTAAAGTGAGGGTTTTCTGCGAATTTTATTTAATTACTGCCTCTTGAAGATATCAGAGACTATCTTGGTATTTAGTTGTACTAAGATTGAAAATGTTTGTTTATATGTATGTCTTCATCAAATAGAAAAATACAATGCCTATAAAAACTTTATTTTATTAATTTTTAGTCTACAAACATAAAGGTGTCCTCATTTTTAAACTTACAGAGGAATCATGGCTTCCAAGATCGCTGTTTCTGATTGGAGGGTGTCTGATTTTATGCATTGAAGATGTTAGGCAGTTCTGCTCATTTTCATCAGATTTGCCATATTTCAGAATCGATTCATTCTTCTCCATTACTGACATTTGTGAGGCAGTAAGTTGTTCCATAAAAGTATTGGCTACACTCATAAGTGCATTGACTTGCTGTCAGAGTGAGGGCAAGTGTCAGCATTCGATTTTCACTCTCTCCCTATTTATATAGTTGAGCTGGGAGATGGATATTGTGATCTGTGGTAGGTTTTGATTTAAATCATACTTGAGGTATACAAAGTTGCACCAATAATAAAACTTATTGTAAACAATAATGTATGGGCTTCAACAGTGGTATTTGTAGACTTAAGAGGTGAAAATGGCTGTTAAATTCGCTATAACCTTTAATTTATTGAAATATTTGCCTTTTATTTTTGTTAGTAACATAGTAAATACCCACTAATTGAAACGAACACATCTAGTGGGTTTTGAGTTCTTGATGTTACCCCTTTCCTCGGCTTAATGTTTAATGTCAACTCCCTCCAGGTGATTGAGGTTGGAGAACACTTCTGTGTGACTTTAGTTCTGGAACGTCTAATGTCAGAACACCAACTGTCTACCCAAGCTAAACTTAAAGTTGTAAATAGTGGAAACACAAACACAGCTTCTGGGTCTCCTAAATTGAAGCTTCAGTGGATCTCCAGAGACAATCTGTTGAAGTTCGTGTCATTGTTGAAGGCAATTCATGGAGAAAAAATGGTCTCTCCTTTTGTAGTAAGATGTATGTCGTAAAGCCCTTTTGCTCTTGGTTGATTCATATTCATTTCATTCTTTTGATTTACAGTTTTCTTATTCTTTTCTTTTAAAATTTTTTATTAGTTTGGTTGCTTGCCTGGTGTGTTGAGTTGATCAGAGCTTCCTTTCCTTTTATTCTTTGATTTATATCCTCACTGTTGTCATTCTTTTTCAATGTACAGAGTTGTACAGAACCACTACACATTATTAACCGATTAGTCTTGCTCCCTCCCTCCCCTACCCCTCTTCCCTAGTGGAAAAATTTATGAAGAGAAAAATTGCAATTTTTGTGAAATGTTTCAGATATTTTTTTTCATGGTGTCCACTTGTCTTTTTTGCTGTCACATCAGTTAATATCTACTTGTAAATTATTTGGGATATATGGATTGAAAGGTATGAAATTTCACGAAGCCTATACTATTGTTAAAAGGTGATACTGTAGTCATCTTCAAGGACTAAAAGTTGTACAAACTTTAGTATAAACCAAAAAAAAAGAAAATACTATTGTCTAAAAGGATGAGTTAGAGTTGGATAAAACTCTTGGACGAAATCTCTGCCCTATTTTCTAATTCGTGAAAATTGTCAATTTATCTTGGAATCGTAGGTAAATCTTTTATGCTTATGACTTGAGCTTGTATGAAATTCTCATATCTCAGCTTCTGATCGTAAGTTTGAGATTACAAACCTTTATTACTTTTGAACCCAAGATGTGCTGTGGAAATGACCATGGCTTATTATGGGGAACTAATCGCTAGTGGACATAAGATATACAAATCATGCTTTAGCAACAAGTAGGTTGCCACTGGCTTGGGTATTTTCTTCCCGTCAAGTACTGAGACTACTGTCAATTTCTGGATCCGAATCCCATGCAGTAGGATCCCAACTGCATGGGATTCAGTCAATTCTTGGCTGTCCAGATTAAGTTAGACGGTCAAAATCCATCCGGAGATTTTTTTTTATTTTTTTTATATGACATGCATATTGAGACCGAATTTTTTAAAAAGTTTTTTGAACAAATCTTGACCGTCCAATCAATATTGGATGACCAGGATTTGTCAATTGGAAACCTTGCAGTCAAAGTATTGACTGCACGGAATTCACTTTCGTCAATTTCTTATGCATCGTGGGATTAATAAGCCTTTTTTTCTTTATACGGCACGCATATTGATTTTAATATTAGAGTATGATGGGAAGCTGAAGCTTGATTTTCATTGTCTAGTATTAGACAAAAAAATTATTTTAATCTTCAAAAAGTGTGATCATTATCAATTTAGTATTTTTTTTATTAATTTAATTCTTGAGAGTATAATTTTACTTCAATTTTTTGGGTTTTTTTAATTCTTAAAAATTTGTATAATTTTAGGACTTCCAAAAAATAAATTGAGCAGAATGACACTTACGGATATTAAGATGACTAAAAAATCTATCATATAGATAGTGTTAAATATATTTATAATGAGTTATTATGGTAACTCAAATCTTTGGAGTATGATGTTTTTAATCAGGTAAATTCTGGGTGCTTTCGGGGTGAATTTTTATTTTTATTTTTTATATTTGTATTTTTTTAATTTCTTTACCTTTTTTGAATTTTTTTTTGGACATTATGTACTCATTTTTATAAATAAAAAAAATACCGACGAATGTATCTCAATAGCCACCCAAAAATACTTGTGTTTTCGTGTGGGAAAATTTTTCATTGTAAGTTGTAACGCTCGTAAATTTCTAGAACTTTGTGTCCTAGTATTCTTGCAAAAACTTATCTGGTCAATTTGGATAGCTTGGGTGAAAATTAATCTTTGGAGACAGTAATATATTAATTCCGTGATATTGTGAAATGTAGCATGCGAAATCCCATGTGTCAAGGTAAACGTTGGCAGTTCAGTTTTGAACCAGTTCCAGCTCAAATAATACAGAACCGAAATGAACGTAAGAACTCTTAAAACTAGACACTAGCAAATCCCAGTGAAAAAATCAACAAAACTGCATCTCTTAAACTTAAAGCATAAACAGGTGACTGAATTCTGCAGTTAGTTGGGATGTGCATGAACAGAAACACTGCCATTCCAGGCTACCCTGTCGCTCATTAGGAGCTCAGCTTGAATTAAACTTCATATATTAGAACAAATTGAACTTGGACTCGGTGAGATTGGGACTTAGTCAAGTCAACTCATTACTTAGCTTCCATACCACATAATCCTAATATTCTTATTTCTTAATATCCTCTCACAACTAGTAACAGTAGTTGCCTTTTAAATTAAAAAATTGGCTTTCTTGCCACTGAATATCTAATCGCCATCTACCTTACATCAAAGTGTAAACATTATTTTCCCGAAATATCATCTCACACTATTATTCCGCCCGTGTTTTAAGGAGGGAGCAATACTTTAACCTGAGATGATTGCGCTTGAATAGAGGAACGAACTTGGAAACGGTTCCTGTTCAATTCACAAGAGTGTGAAGACATCACTCAAAGGGGATAAACCAAGGTACTGTGTAGAGGAAAAATGTTTCGGTAGATATCAACTATATATCCGTCATCACTTTACTATCTCCGCTTATTTTTCTGCCTTAGTCTCTTAAAAGCCATAAATGTAACTGCTGCAGAAAGAGAATACCTGCTCCAAAAAAAAAAAATTTTTGTTAGAAGATAGTTTAGATCTGAATGAGGATGCTACTATTTTTTTGGTCTGCTCCCTCCCTTTCTATGGAGGGATTACAAAGGCTGAATATACCTAAATGATGTTAGACTACAGATGGAAATATGACAATTCCGTAAGTAGGTGGAAACAATAGGAAATATCCCCTCCCTAGCAGAGTGGAACACAACACCGAGGGCTGCCTAAACATTTCACCTTAGTAGAAGCAACGTGGCTTACAGGCAAAGAAAAAGTTGAGAATACAAAGCAACAAAAATTGTTATGTTCACTGATAGAATTCTAACTGCTTAAAATGGTAGCATGAAATAATTATTACATAAGAAACTCTTAGAACTTTGTGTCAGAAGTTCAACTTCAGAATGGTTCCCTAATACCTCACAAAACAAGCATTTTTGCTAAGGCCTTGTCTACAATACCATCTACCTATAAGGTCATACTGATTCCATTTTTAATTATTTAGCAACATATAGTTTTAATTAACCAAATTCTGTTCCAGTTTACCACAATATTGCCCATGTTTATCCACAACCCAAAAAAATAAGTTAGAAAGGGAAATAAAGACATTGCCATGATCCAACTAAAACGCTCGACTACCGGCCATGGAAAAATTACATTGCTACTGCCTAGCAACTAAGGAAAAAAAAAAGGAAATCAAGTATAAAGGGATAGATGGAGATACAAACTTTACATGGGGCACAGTTTCTATGCTTCCCATTCTGACTCTCCTAAATAATGCCAGAGCATTTGTTACCACACAAGCATACTTCCATTACTTTTGGATTCATATCAAATTCAACAGCTGATAAAATTCCAATTAAGATCACTTACAATCTACACAACCTTGTCAAAGCATAAATTCTGTTAGATACTACTAGCAATACCCGATTTTGACTATTACTTAGTTGACTTCAATTATATACTATTGGTATCATTTGGATTATCAACTTATTACTATTACACAGCCTACTATCTTGTCTGCCAAAAATATAAAAGCCAGTACCAATACAGCAGATGGTATATTCTACATCCCAAAGCAATTGTCAGCTCAAGTAATACAAAGATAGGTACCCACAAGACAACAATGATTAATCTCAATGAGACCCAATAGATGCATCAGTATGGAAAGAGAGAAAGGAAAGTTGCATACCATGTCAATGTATAATTTAGATGGTCCTGGGGCATGACCGAACTTCGAATCAAGGTATTGACATCCTTTGGGACAGGGTAAGGATTACTTGGATTGACATTTTCATTAATATCTTCAATATAGATAGTGTTTTCTGGGAGTCCACAAGCATGGGCAATGCCTGGAACATCAATGTAGAACCACTGGGAAGACTCAGGATCATTTGCTGGAACAAATATACTGGGCTTCTCACTTCGGCGAACTACTCCAACTACTTCTACAGGTGTGACAGAAGGGACATGATCCTGTAAGTTTCATCAAATTAAGTTTAATTTACAATTTTCTGCATCAAACAAGACATGGGATACTGGGATTTGAGTCATTTCATGTGACAAGACAGTCATGTAAGGAGAGAGACAGACACAAAGCAAGGCATTTAAAGTTTAATTAAAAAACACAAAAGAAAAAAATGTCTTTCTCTTTCCTAACATGCCGTCATGTAACCAGCGGACCCAGATCCGAAGTGATAACACAACCTCAATGATATCAGGGTTTTTAGACCAAAATCTCCACCATGATTTTGTTCCACCAGCCTGTGAAGGGGAGGTAAGTGCATCTAAAGGCTGTTCACCATGTTGTGAGGCTTCAACAAACTTATCTTTCCAACTGCGTGGAACCCATCCTCTGTTGACTATAACTGGAAACCTCAAGCTGGAAGAAAAGCAATATATGAATATAGGAAAGTCAAGAAGACTATACAACTGATATAATGAATCAGTGAAGCATCAGCATGCCAAAGAACAACAGATTTTTTTATTGATAGAAAAATATTTATAATATAGATATGTTGTCAAAGAAAGGTCCTAAAAGTCCATGCATACACTTTAAATTCATTCTAAGTACTGCCATATGTTAAGTGAGCAACAGTTTTAATATTAACTAATCTCGTAATTAAAGGGGTAATGAATTTTCCTTATTGACCAAATGGAACTGCCATAAAATAGGGAAAATGTATTACACTACCGTCGCACCCAGTGGGATGCGACAGTGTGCAGTAAAAGTGGGGTGGACCCCACTTCTAGAGAGTGGGTCCCACCCCACTGAAGTGGGGTCCATCCCACTTATATGAGGGACGTGAGTGCTCCCATGGTACTAGAATTCTCCTCCATAAAATAATATCCAATTTCCAACATTTGCATCATTTGAGAGAATAGTACCACAAACAAGGTGCATATATAGTAAACACAACTTACATCGTACCATCAAATTATAATAATATCAAAAGACTTGATGTATTACTTTCATTGATAAGCTGATGCTTTACCTGTCTGGACAATCAGAAACTGGCATAAGAGGTGTTATAAGATAGTAGCCATTTTCGGTCACTCCTGAAATGCTTCTTGAACGTGGACCTAGATAGATTGACTTTTTCTCATCAAAAACTCCTTTACATAATACCTTTCTAAATTCTAGGGAATCCAATTCTTCACTTGATGGGGATACACTGCTGAATGTTAAAGGCTCCATCTGCAATCTCTTCTCTCGATATTCCAGCACTTTTATCTATTAACAATGAACAAGGGAAGAAATTTTCAATGTGCCAATCTGCTTAGCCAATAGGCCCAATAATAAGACATGGAATCCATAACTCCATAAAAAGCACACTTCAACTCTGAAAGTTTCAACATATATTTACAATAAAGTAGGTTGAATACAGTCAAGGTCATCACCTTCTATCTAAGTGATCCATTCTCCCATATGCAGTACCTATTTGTTAAATATAAGGTACAAATGTAATACTTCACATAATCACTTCCAATCTACTTTAATAGATCCCTTTAAGACATCAATATATCATGGATGGAAACAAAAAAGGTATAATCCACAACATGAGCCTACAATTTGAAATCCCCTCGAGCCAGGATAAAAATATGTGGGAGTGACGCAAATACATTAAAATAAACCATCTGTCAGGATAAATAATCTTCTTGTTATAGAAAAGAAAAGAAATATAAATTCAGAAAATGAAAAGCAAAATTCCAAAAAAAAATTATACATCTTAATGCATCAAACTTATTGTAGTTATATTGACAGCTTATCTCAAAAACAGTACCCCTAACATCAGGAATTTGACAATCAATGATCAATTATTTAATATTCACCTACAATAGTTAGAAGAAAGTTTTCAAAATAATACAAATCTCAAACAGTTAATTAGAAAAGTACCAGAAATTTTAAGTCCACCAGCAGATCCTTATCACAAAACAATGCTCAAGTCACAAGCTTGTCTAGGTATAATATAAATTTGGTCCTGATTCACTTTCTGGCTCTTTGTTTGAAAAAGCAAAACTTACATGGTCATGCCTCGTATTTTCACCAATATAAACTTGGATAGTCATAAATTCATTGCCAAGGACAGACAGAGATCACTATTCAATTCTATGAGATTGATAAGGATTGACTGAGTAAACAACTAAGTAAACTTGAAGATTTGGATGGTAGAAGAGAGAACAGAGGTTTAAGAAAAGTGACCTTCTCTTGTCTTCTGAAAATCTGCCAAGTTCCAAGACCAAATGTGATTGCTCCAGGTAGGAATAGCAACCATTTTGACCATCCAGAGGGTTTTTCTTTCACTAATAAAAGCACCAATTAACATAGCAATTTTAATTTTTTACACATTATGCAAGCATACAGCTTCAGCATTGCAAAATACAAGATTGACCCTCGAAGGAACACGCACACATACCTTGTATTTCAGAAGAAGAAGGCGTTGGATGAAAATCAGATGCAGAGGAAACGGCAGGAGCGGAGCTAAAAGAAGAAGAGGAGAACGACGACAACGAAATCGGCGGTGGGGTTGGTGGAACCCACTTAACGGCGAGGAAATGAGAAAAGGTCCCGCCCCGGCCGCGTCGGAGCTTAGCTAGCAATTTGGCAGTGGAGGCTGAGACCATCTTGACTCTGACATCTAAGTTGGCTTTCCCGCGGCTTCGATGCCAAAGGGGCTTATGGTTCCGCCGCCAAGGGTTTACGGAAAAAATTTGGTGCGTAAAAAGCAGCAGGATAACTACGGTGGTAATTTTGTAGTTTGGATCGGGTACTTGTACCACTAAGATCCATTAAAATGGGCCGAGCCCAGATCCGTCCAGGACTTAAATTTGGCAGCTAGGGTTTTTATATTGTACCGCAAGAATATATGAACGAGACTAATTCACAAAAATGGGCCGAGCCCAGGTAGGTCCAGGACTTAATATGGCTCTAGGGTTTTTATGTTGTGCCGCTAAGAATATAGGAACGAAACTAATCCATTAAAACGGGCCGAGCCCAGGTAGGTCCAGGACCTAATATGGCGGCTAGGGTTTTAGTATTGTGCAGCTGTGACCATGACCACTATAAATGTCCTGTAGAATCGGTCTGTTGGTTTTGGCATTCACTGGGGATGGAGAAGCAGCTAATCCAGTTCCTGTGTCTCTCCTCTATGCTGCTCCTCGATTCGAAGTTTATCTGAATTCAAATTCTTTTTTTTTTTTTGTAAATATTTTCGATTAGTTTCTTCCTGATCAATCAATCATAAAGATTTTTTAAATGATGTTTGTGGAAAGGGGAAGGAAGAAGGCAACGAGATAGCTTGACTGATGCGCTTAGCTTCATGAATGGCTCATTCAGCCCGTTTCGTTGCCGATATTGATACTGTTGCGAGCACATATGCTTGCATCTGCCGTTCTATCTCCATACGGTTCTTGCATTCAGATGCTCTTACATTTCCTCTTTTATTTCTTTTCTTTTTCTTCATTAATAAAAATTGTGTCTTGGAAAATTTTGTTTGGCAAACCCTAAATTTCTGGTCTAGAAATAGAATTCTAGACATGTCAATTTTTATCTGCGATTGCAACATAAGAAACTAAAAACAAATTATTACACTATTAATTGACAATCGCTCGACAGACATGTTTTTCATATAAACTCATTAGGCAATTCAAGCTATATATAAAATCTCAGAAAACCAGTCCCATGAAGAAGTTTCAGCAGTATACTGTATACAGTAGTGCCCAAGTAATGCCTGCTTGTGAACAGAGCTTATTTAAGCCTATTTATGCAGAAAAAACTA
The DNA here is from genome assembly GCA_034509205.1 of Ceratonia siliqua. NCBI lineage: Eukaryota > Viridiplantae > Streptophyta > Magnoliopsida > Fabales > Fabaceae > Ceratonia > Ceratonia siliqua. The sequence goes on from JASKGM010045573.1 coordinate 18,954, forward strand.
GAGAAATCATCAATGCAACGAAGCCAGATACACCAAAATGAGTGATTCCATATGGAGTCATCTTTTTTGTTGAACCATTGCTATCAGTAGTGTTGTCTGTAATGCCTGCTGCTGGACTGGTTGGCAAGCTTGCTTCTACAAAGGAAATAAATAAACAATTAGACAAAACCTGATCATCTATGTGTTAGAGATGCAAAATTTGAAGGATAAGATAAAGAACTAATTATTATAGTACTATAGCAATAGGGTCATATATTACCAAACTAATCAAAATTTAAACAGAATGAAATACCTTTGTTGCATTTGGAAACATGAACATCTATACCACAGGCCTTAGGAATCTTCAAGGCATCATCCTGGGTAATGTTTAAGGACTTGAGCACCTGAGGATCGTTAAAGATATTGCAGAGACACTGGGTATTATCGGCGACCATCTCCTTTAACGGCAGACAGCAGGTGCTAGGAGGGTTCGTGGGAGTATTCAGGAACTTCTGGCAAGGAAGCAGTTTCTGCATGCATTGCATGGTGTCACAGAAACCCAGATGAAGAAATGAAGAGAAAATGATGAAGAATGGGAACAGGGACTTGGAAGCCATGATTTCCCTAGCTGCTGATTGTGATTAGAGGGAATAACTTCCTGTTTTTATAAGGTCGTTTGGAAGAGTAAGTCGTTTTGTTTTTCTGTCCTCAGTGCTTTAATTTGGCAATTACGATTGATGAAATATATGAATATTCATATATAGTATATGTATACTAAGATTTGATATAAAATAATTATTCTAATTCAATTCAAGGGCCACACACCAATATCTTCCTTTTCAGGAAGCAAAATTATTTGTGTTGGCATGTGCTAATTAGGGGCATTAAATGTGAAATTAAATTAAGAGAAATTTATTTATTAAAAAAACTAAAGTGTGAAAGGACAACAAGCTTTTGTTTCAAATTTTCAGTTAGGAAAAGTAAACTAACAAGCAGGAGCTGCATTTGGTACGGGCTTCGCAACTGAACTGCAGAATATTTGGCATAGAGTCAGCAGTATGACGAGAAAATAGGAGAATTTTATCCTACAGCTCCATTTTGGATACAGATAAAAAATTCAGCTAAGTTTTAAATATATGAACAATTCTATATATGTCTAACCAATAATATTATATTTTAGAATTATTTTTTATGAAATTTATTTGTTTTTTAGTGTTTTAAAAAAGTTTAAGACAATGCTTTATAATGAAACCATATTAAAATTAAAGTCTCATATGACATTATACTAGAACAATATACTTTAGTACTTAAAAATAATTTTTTAATAATTTGTTATGAATAAATTATTTTTTAATATTCTTAGAGTTAATCTTGTATTTTATAATGATATATTATGAAATGAATTTTTTTATTCAATGCTATTTGTGTTATTATTTTATAATTATTTAAGATAAAAATAAATAAATGTCATGAAAATCGTTATAATCATAATGAAACCGCCCATTATATGTACACCGAAAATATGTATTCTTTTTATTGAGATTACTATTAAAGATATTTTAGGTAAATTCATCTGTTATATATTGTTGAGGTTATTAAAGGTTTTCATTATAGGATTTTTGTATGTTATAGCTCGTTATAACAATACAATCAAACATATAAATTGTAGATTTCACGAGATTTATTATAGACCCTACCCATGGACTCATAATTTCTATGAGTGCTTGTATTGCTACAATCGACTATAATATAACAATCACCATTTATTATAAAATACTTTATAGATAACAGATTTTGATGATAGAAATTGTATATAAGATTTGACATTATGATTTATGGAGCTTGCCAAAGGAGCTCATGCACATCATATAAGCAGACTAATCTGAGAGTGCCACTTCTCTAACTTTCTCTATCAATAAACTAACCACCCTTGCTGTGGAAAAATAGGAAAACGAAAGAAAACCAGAAATTGCATCAGCATCTTCCATTCGAAATGAATGCATTTGCCAAGACTTGAAGAAACCAACAAAAGATTCTTACAGCATATAAATGAAGGTAAAAAGCCTACTTATTTTCAACCAAGAAATCATCCCTTGTCACTCTTCACTTAAAATGGCATATTCATGAATATCTTTTACGAATAGTAAAAATTTGCTTTTGCTATGGTTTGCAAACGGATCTATCACAGAGCAATTTGGTATAAAAGAGTGTAACTTTTGTTCCCTAGCTCCTTAAGAAGGGTATTATGCAAACCATCAAAAGTAAAATGAAGTAATGGTGTAAGCATAATAAAATAATACAATGAATAATTTCATGATACTTAGGTTTATGAGAGTTTTTATCTTATTTCCAAATCATATA
>JASKGM010045584.1:0-21289 GCA_034509205.1 Ceratonia siliqua
AAGAATTAAGGACTGCACAAGCTGAAGAGCTCAAACTGGGGCAAAATTTTCATTGTCTCCACATTTGTCCATCTTATTGGAACAGGGACAGGTTAATCGACATGGTCTAGATTGGTAAGGTTTTGTGAAAAAACTTAGGCTTTTTGGAAGAAAGCAGGTCATTAGGAAAAATAATTCCTGTGATCCAAATAGACGAGCAGTTTAAAAAATAAGGAACCAATTCTCGAGAGATAGAACGGTTTGGTTGAGTCTTTCTTGGAAGCGCAAGGTACGTTTTCAAATAAATTACATCAAGGTTACATCCCATGCTTTTGTTCAAAAATCATCCTGCATCACATGCTTTGTTTGAAAATCCTAGCAGTGTGAGGTTCGCCCCTGGCCTTATTTAAAATAATAATAATAATAATAATAATAATAATAATAATAAAAATGATCACGTCACTTTCAAAAATTCTTGCATTGAGGTTTTATCCCTTTGCCTATTTCCATTCTTAGAGATAGGATTTCATCTCCTTACTTCTTTACTAATTTTTAAAAACTCACTGCGTACGTCAATGTTTTCATACTAGTTTTCAAAATATTCAGTACGACAATTTATTATGGGCTGAATTTCAAAATTTACTGCGTATGCTAATTCTCTCGTACTAGTTTCTAGGTTATTTGTGATGAAATACTTCATTCCAAAATACTAAATTCTTAAATTTTGTTGTGTAAGGCAATCATTTCTGTACCAGTTTCTGGGTTATTTAATATGATGGAAATGTTCCGTATTAAATTCCCAAATTTTACTGTGTACACCAATTTTTCTATACCAGTTTTCTAGGTTATTTGGTATGGTGGAGATATTCCATACTAAATTCCAAATTCCGGGTTATTTAATATGATGAAATATTCCATATTAAATTCCCAAATTTCACTGTGTACGACGATTCATTCTGTATCAGTTTTCAGTTATTTAGTACGATGGAAATATTCCGTACTAAATTTCAAAATTTTGCTGTGTATGGAAATCATTTCCGTACCAATTTCTGGGTTATTTAATATGATGAAAATATTCCATATTAAATTCCTAAATTTTACTATGTACGCCAATTTCTTTGTACTAGTTCCAAAGGTTATTTAGTATGATGGAAATATTCCATACTGAATTCCTAAATTCCTGATTCACAATTCTCCATGGACTCAACCGAGTTGTCTCTTATATCAAATTAAGGAATATAACTTATTTTTCAATTCAACTTATTCCTAATAGATAGGTCACTCCCTTAGGGACCTCATTGACAACACGATAGGGGTTCAACCACTGCCCATTGACCTTGAATGCACTTATAGCTTCACTTTACACTTCAATAGCACCATATTGTTAGTTCAAATAGCAGTAAACACTCAAGAAGGGGGGTTGAATTGGGTGTCCTTAGAATTTTAAAATTTTCAAACAGGTAAAAATATTTTCTTAATTCAGTAACTAGAGAACTTGGTTGCTCTATTCTCAATAAACTTTAAGTGTTAGTTTTGATCAAGGATGAAAAATATTTACAAGAATAAGTGTATTAGAAACTCAATAATGCAAATCTTTAATAATAATACTTATTGATAAGTTCACTTAAAAAAATTTTTATGGAACAAGATAACTAATTTAGAATTAGAAGCAACCAGATTAGGAAAGAAATACTTTGTGTAATAAGAAGGAGAAGGAGATAGGATCAAGGAAGAATCACACCAAGATGTAAAGTGGTTTAGACCTAACAAATGTTAGATCCTACATCTACTCCCCAAGTACAAAACAAAGGAATTTCACTATAAGGTAATCACAAATACAGCTACATGCTATCATAGCTTTTACAACCAAAATCTGGGTTAACATTCTCTCCATAATGTTTTTCTTAAGAGCCTAGCCAAAACTCACTCACAGGATTAAGCACTAGGTTTTTCCAATCAAGAACATAGCAAAACTCTAACACAAGATTAAGGACTAGGCTTTTTACAACCAACCTGATAAATTGCTCAAACACTAGTTTTTCCTCATAAGTAAACCTAGCAAACCCACAAAATAGATTTTGAATGAATACAAATAACCTTAAAGCTTCCTCAAGATGTTTTATCATATAAGGCTTGATGAATATATTTCAGTTTTAGTCAAGTAATATTTTCATGTTTCTTTTCAATCTCAATCTTTTTTTTTAAGGTTTGGCTATTTATACTGGTGCATTCAAACTTTTGAATTCATAGCCGTTTGAGACATAATGGGATGTTGAAGTGTAGAAGAAACCATTTCCATATTGAATCTGATTCACGTAGTGTTGCTGCATGAATACTCTTATGTCTTGCTAATTAATGAGTCCAGATTTGTTTGCTGACATCATGATAAGCTTTTGATCCTTTTCACACTAGTTTTTGGAGCTTCGTAAGTTTAAAAGGACTAACAATTCTCTGCTATATAATCGCTGCTTCTTATCTTCTATTTTATTATCTACACAAGCAAACTTTGAAAGAGTAGACGAATTGTCATTTCAAAAGGGTTAATATTAAAATATTATATTTAAAATACTGTTTTCTTAATGAACAATCCTTGTAGAAGATCTATTAATTTTTGAAGAGACATTTTGTCATTGGTTTTATTCATGTGAATAGTTTCTGAGTTCCAAAATTTAGTCATATTCTTTTCAGAACTCAATAGTATGAGTGCCTTGTTTTTTAGTTTGCTCATTTCTTCACATTTGCTGGCTTAATTCTTCAAGTTTGCTTAATTGTTTAAGATAATTTAAGTTCTTTTGAATTTCTTAGATGGTTCATCAAGATTATGTGTGACATTCATTCAACATTCTCCCCTTTTTTTATGATGACAATTAATTATCGAAATATGCTAATAAAGTCAAAAGAATGATTAAGGATTAAGAATTAAAAACTTCCTCTCAAGTTTGTGCCAAGCTCCCTATGAGATGGTGCATAGTCTTTGTCTAAATTGATACACTATGTATGAGATAACTACTCATTCATTCAAGCAAGCTTCATGTTTCGTGATCCTATATTCATGCAAGAAAATTTCCATCCAAGCATGTTCAAATGTTTAACGTTCAAGTACATTTCCTAATTTCTCCCCCTTTGGCATCATCAAAACATAGTGATTGCATTTTGATATCTATAAATAGTATATAACAATCTTATGGTATCAACAGGGGTAATCGAGAGTGTAAGATGAACATAGCAAGCATAAACATCCATACATCATCATAAGTTCAAAAAGTAACATACAAACAAGTATAACACATTCAAAGGATAAATTTAACAGGGCAGGTTCCAAAAATAGAATAATAGGGTATAACATAAGTAAGAGCACAACAAAAGTGCAACTTCAAAGTTCAATCATCGAGCTAGGATTCAAGTGCCACTAGTAGGTTGGGTGGTGGAATAAAGTTCTCCACAAGGAATTTTTTAGGTTTCAAAGGATTGATGGTCCTTCTTACTTTATGGATGATGTAGGATCCTTCATCTTAACAAGTAGCTTATGGGGGCGTTGTTCTTGATATGTCAGCAAGTTCATTAAGGTGTTCTTGAATTCCCCAATTTCAAATTGTATTTCTAGAGTACAATACTTTACCTTCATCCTAAGTTGCTGAACTGTATCTGCCAGAGAATCAATCTTAGCATTCATTAAGTCCTTGACGTCCTCTTCAGTCTCTATGATGTGAACCCAAAGGGGTGTCAAATTAATCCTTGTAGATATAGTGGTAAGTATAGTTGAAAGCAAGGGTCATTCCTACAGAGGATGAGGTCTAATTGATAAGGCACAAATACTACTAAATAAATAAAATGGGGGCTTGAACAATTAACTAATTAAACAAAAATCTAAGGAAACTCAAGAATTGCAAAGCACAAGTAAATTAATACGGAAGACAATGATGGTAAGAATTGGCTAAGGGTTTAATCTCTACCACTACACATTGACACTGATCATGGTACCTAATACTATTCCCAACTCCCTATTCAATTTACCAACCATAAGTACCAACAAGCTCCATTATTGTAATCCTTCCTTAGTTGGTCACTAAATAGAGATTATGCTCTCTATTCACCCTCAAACCATTAAACAACCTAGAAATGGTGCTTTTTAGATTTAATTTAACAGAAGCATTAGGATGAAAATGATAGGTTAATCTAAGCAATAACCTTATAGGCTTGGATTATTTAACTTAGGCTATGTTCCATCTCATAGTTAACGAAAACTTGACCATAATGATTAACTATGAATTGCTACTCATGAATAGGAAAGCAAGACAATTACAGATCCAATTCTCTATTCTAGCATTAGATAGTTACCAAGGTTTATTTAGTTGGCCACCCAAACAAATCAGGATAACAATCATAAACAAGAATCATAAAAGAACATAGGCAATTTGTAAGCAAAGTTAGAGAATATTATTGAGGAATCAATCTCATAATCAAGTATAGAGATTTGAATTCACCCTAAACCAAAGGGGAATTTAGCCATGCATGTTCATAAAATCCATAAAAATAAATTAGAATAATATAAAGGAATCATGTGAATGAAAGAAAATAGAAAGGGATTAATGGTGAAAACTCTTTGAAGATCTCTATGTAGAAAATCTCCTCTGAATCAAGCACTTGAACTTCTTTTCTTCTCTTGTTTCATCTTCTGATGTGCAAAGCTCTTTATTTTGATGCAAAAACTAACTTTAAAGTGAGTTATCATGTGTGAGAGCTAGAGCTTGAGGCCTTGGGTGTTGTAATGCCTAGCCCCAACATCAATTTGGGGCTAACTTATAAGTAGGCAAGAAGTTATTTCCAGGGCACTGCAGCGCCACCTGTTAGGCATTGTAACACCATTCTCTTAGGTCTAAGGTGCTAAATTCTTCATTTTGGGGGCTGGGGCAGCCAAGGTTAGGTGCCGCAGTGCCCTAGCCTCTAACTTAGTGCTAGAATTACTATATTTGGCTCTTTAACTTATGGCTAAGTCACCTAAAACCTGTCTAAGCTCATGCACTTTATCTCCAGTTGATGACTAGCTTCCAAAACACCTATAAAACATAAAATACAACTAAAAACCAAAGAAATTCAAGGAACTAAGAAATTAAATGTAAGAGAATCTAGTAGAAAAATATACCAAATTATGCAGTTATCACTCCTTCATATTCTCTTTACCTTTGCTCTTCTTTGCATTAGAGCTCTTTGGGGTGACTCTTCGTCCTTCTTCGATAATCTTCTTGTTCTTTCCTCCGTCCATCATTGTTCTTTTCTTATTTCTTTCATTTTTCTCAGCTACTGCAGGCTCCTTAATTACTATTCCTCTCATTTTTCTTACAATAGAAATTTCTTCTTCTCCCTCTTATTCTTCTTCACCTTATAAGTTTCCTTTCTCAACTCTTGGGGCCACTTCCTTATTTTTGGGTGAGCTAACTTATTTCTTAAACCTTTGTTGGGATCCTAGGTCATCAAAATCAAATGATTTTGTTTCAATATAATGGTCCTATCTATCATTTTTGAGCTAGGTTTTTAACAGGCTTCTTCTCTTCCTCACTTTATTCAGGAATTTCTACAATGATAGATGTTTGTTCATTTCCAATTTTCTTTATTAAGAAAGGTATCTTGCTTGGATTTTCTGTTGGAGTAACCAATAACTTTTTCTTCTTCTTAGGTTTCTTTTGCTGAATCTTCACAATTGATTCTTCAGGCTTTTATGACGAACCTTCTTCTTCCTCCCTTTAGGTTTCCATCTATTTCTTCATTTTATATCTTTTGTTATATTATGTCTTTCTCTCCTTCAATAAAGTACTTCTTCAGCAACAGACTTCATGACACTTTCCACATAAAACTTTTTGTTGGGAATAGGTTGCCCTAGAAAGCAAGTTATATTCCCCCATTTAATGTAAATACATTTTTTATATTAATAAATAAAGAGTTTATTTATGTAAGGTTTATTTTTTAATAAATCAAGATACATTTTCATAAGGGTTATGCAAAAAGAAGATATGTATCTCTGGATGAATCTAAAATAATATTTACAGTCACTAAATAAATACGGTCACTCTATTCAATTAAAACTGTAATGTCTAAATTATCTCTATAGAAAGAATTAGATTCTTTAATAAGGAAATGATGAATCTCAAGTCATTGAAGTAGTAGACTTCAGGTAATGACACTATTAACTAAATTCGAATCAAGTCCAAGTTAATACCATTACTTTGAACTTGATCTCACACATATTGCATCTGCTAGTGGCAAAACCGAAAGCCTAATGGATTATGGACTCGTGTTCATGATCATTGTGATCTTTGATATACTATGGATACAACCATTATGTGACATTGGTCAAGACTCTGTATGTTGAGATCATAATGGAAGTAAACATTTGGGAAAATAAATCCAGGAAATGAAGTTTGTAGGATTACATTACTTATGGTGATTTCAGGAAAATAATTAACATATCTAGGCCCAATGAAATGATGAATTAGCTACTAATTATTTCTAGATAATTTTAGAAAAAATCTAAAAGACTATATGCCACTTACTAGATGAAATCTAAGACCAGAGGATAAAATTGACATAAGGGGTAAAATGATAATTTCACCTTGTGTCAATAGATGGTTACGAGGGTTCACAAACACTAGGTTTACAAATTGGACAAATGAATGTTCAACATTGACTTCTCGTAATTTTAGGAATTATCAATAGTGCAATAATGAGTCTTTGGTGAAATGACTTCAAGATTAATAAACTTAGATTATTTGAATGAGATTAAGATAATCCCAAGTTTATTGGAGCTTGAAATTCTTATGTCCCAACTAATTTCCCACCTAGCTTTGGAGAATTCAATCCACATTAAGTTGAAATAAATTCAAAATAAAATTAATTGATATCATTTTAGCTTATGTCTTAATTAAGACAAGAGTTGTCTTGATTTAGACAAAAGGAATTATTTTAGGACAAATGTTGTCCTAAGTATGTTTGAAAATGTGAGAAACAATTTTATCACCAAAGAGGCAAAAATAATTCTTACATTAGTTGTCTAAATTAAACAAGTGTTGTTTAATTAGACAACAGAATTTTAAGATAAAGGCTTATCTTAATTAAGACAAGTATTGTCTTAATTTGGACAACCTTTATCTTAATAATTATCTTTGGTTTAACTACTTTAAAATTAATATTTGAATTATTCAAATATTTAATTTAAAGAAGTTAAATAAAATAATATTAAATCCCTTTTTAATTAGGAATTTTAGCCAAGTCACGTATTTAGGATAAGAATTTGATTAAATTAAAATAAAATAAATTAATCCTAATTACCTAAAGTTTGAATGGTTCAAAATTAAGTGAAGCAAACCATCTTGCTATAGGATAGAGAGATGGACGGCGAAGTAGGTAGATAGAGGCTTGAAATATTCAAACTTATATCTCCCTAATTATTCTAATTATCCTAGTAATAAAAGGTTCGAAATTAAAAAGAGTTTTAATTTCTTAGGTAACATACATTCACTAGGACACTGGCTAAATCAAAGGAATTTAATTAAATAAAATTCATTTATTTGAATTTTAAATTCAAGCATAACCAATTAGAAAGTCACACATGTTTTATTTAATTGTCAAATAAAATTTGTATTTATCAAGTTAATGAATAATCATTAATTCATAAATCATTAGATAATTTAATTATCTAATTCCCCCCTCAGTAGGCTTGTGGATCCTGAATGGTTAGGGATTGATTTTTTGAATTACATCCAAATGCTCTCTTTTGAACTAGAGTTAGCATATTATATATGCAATCTCTCTCTCTTGTGGGTGGATAAGTGAAAAGAATTTTGAGAGAAGGAGTGTGAGCTAGTCGTCCACTTGAGAAAGAGAGAAGAAAAATTTTTCAGAGAAAAATTCCCTTTGGCCAAGAGCTTGTGGGTGAGAGAAAAAGAACCACTTTTTTCTTCCCTTGTGACCGAGAGTGTTATGAGCTTGACAAAAAGAATTTGAATGCTTTCATGGTGCAATTCCACACACCACACTAAGAAGAACAAAAGGGAAGGCTTTCTAATTTAATTTTGAAAGCTAATCAATTATTTTTCCTTTTTCATCTTTTGCTTTGTTCCAATCATTAAACCTATTCACCGTAGGTTACATAAATTGGTGTTTTCCAAAGAATAGGCGATCAATACGTTTGGTTGGTAAGCAAATTGCAACATCCAATATTTTCAGTAGGTATGTAAAAATTCTTCATTCCATCTTCTAGTTAATTGTGAAGTGTTTTTTGCCTATGTGTTTTGTTTCCATCGGTTTTACAACATTAGTGATTTAAAATTTTTAAACATGTGCTTGTACAATAAACACCTAGCATAAATACTAGATCCAACACTTTTCTCTTGCTTCTTCCCTTTGGCTATGGGAAGAGCCCCTCTCAGTCTTAATTCACATTCTTCCTTCTTTCTTTATCGCCATGTTTGCTAGCAAAGTTCTATCATAGGTTCCTTGTTATAAGCTTACTTCATTCTCTAGCCTATCAAGACATACTTTAACATCTTTAGCTAACAGGGTAATGAAAGTTCCATATGGAAACTAGGCATTTTCCTGGCCAAGCTTACTTTCATGTGGCTGACTATGAGAAATGAGAGAATCAATCTAAGGTCGTTTGTAATACACCACATACAGAAGGCCTCAAGCTTGTTAGCTTGATTCACGTGGCCTAGTCTGGGAGTTATCATATGTTTTATTACATGTAGAATGAGTTTCAAGTTAAGGATCAAAGTATAAGGATCAAAGTAAAGTCTTCTACTACATCAATTTGACCATTTGTCAAGTCACTAATAGCTATATCGTGAGAATAACTATCAAAGACAATATCTTTATGATTGGAATACATCCTAACTCCAGTGTTTGGACATTTTATTATCTTAGAAAATTTTCCACATATAACTGTTATCTTTCTTCCTCTTAATAAAGAAGTACCATTCAAAGTTTCCTTCTCAAACCTTATATTTGCATAAAATTCTTTGATGATGACTAGATAAATTTTAGTTCGGATTTCAAAGAAATTTCCCCACTATGTTTCTAAACCATTGGTAAACCTTAAATTTTTCTTTGCCGAAAAACTCAAGATTTAACTCTTTTACAATTGAGTATTTTCTATGCATGTAGTTTTGCTTGTAAGTGTCTTAGACATCACAGTCTCTAAATAACTTCACCACTTTCATTTTCATCTTTTTCCCAGGTGGAGTTGAAGTAGCATCATCAAGCTTTCTTTTTGAAGAAGATGCCATTATCACAAAGAATGTTGATGTTTAGTGTTGGTAGTAGTGTTTTGAGTGGTGGCTTTCAATGGGTGATTTTAAGGTTCAAAGTAGTTAGTTTTTCAAGGGAAAGGATGTAAGTATTTTGAAGGTTGAAGATGAAAGGGTGTGATATGAGCGGATGTATTTACATATAGCACTTTAAACTCAGCATTATGACTTAATATTAATTTGATGTGAGAGGAGAAGTAGTTGATGGCAGTTCCAATTTCCAAAGCAATCATAACAGTTGTTTAGTGAAGATATCTGGCAGTAAAAAGAAATATAAGCATTTTATTTCTAATTCGAGCAACCAATCAACAATTAGAGCAACCAAATAGAGTAACCATGTTATAAGCAACTACCATGAATTTACAGGGGATAGGACATATCTATTTCTCTTAGAATATTTAGGAATTTGTCTCCACTTAGAGGTTTGGTGAAGATATCTACCAGTTGATTTTCAGTGCTAATGAATTCCAATTGAATATCTCCCTTTTGAACATGATCCCTTAAAAAGTTATGTTTGATTTCTATATATTTTGTCCTAGAGTGCTAAATGGGATTTTTAGATAGATTTATGGCACTTGTATTATCACATTTTATTGGAATGTTTTCAAATTTATGATCAAAGTCTTCTAATTGTTGTTTCATCCAAAGAATATATGCACAACAACTTCCATCAACTATATATTCATTCTTAGCAATAGAAAGAGCAACCAAATTTTTCTTTTTTACTACGCCAAGAGATTAAACAACATCCTAAGAACTAGCATGTTCCCTTTGTACTTTTCTATCTATTATGTTCCCTCCAAAGTCAGCATCTAAATATCCTATGAGTTCAAAATTATTGTTTCTAGGGTACCATAAACCTAAATTTTGTGTTCCAAGTAAATATCTAAAAGTTCTTTTTATAGTAATGAGATGAGATTCCTTGGGTTCTACTTGAAATCTAGCATATAGACATACACTGAAATAAATACTAGGTCTGCTAGCAGTTAAATAAAGAAGATAATCATACCTCTGTAGACCTTTTGATCAACTGGTTTACCTTGTTCATCTTTCTCTAGTTTGGTATAGCTTTCCATATAAGTCTTTGCAGGTTTTGCTTTATCCAATTGATATTTCTTATGAAGCTCCTTTATATACTTAGAATGATTTATGAAGATTCCTTCTTGAGTTTGCTTGATTTGAAGTCCGAGAAAGAAAGACATTTCTCCCATCATGCTCATTTCAAACTCATTCTTCATCAGTTCAGAAAATTCCTTACACAATAGTTCATTAGTTAATCCAAACACAATGTCATCAACATATATTTGTACAATTAGAATATCATCCTTTATGGATTTAGTAAACAATGTTGTATCAATTGCTCCTCTATAAAAATTATTGTTGATTAAAAATGAGCTTAACCTTTCATACCAAGTTCTAAGAGCTTGTTTTAATCCATAAAGAGCTTTTGTTAATTTATAAACATGATTATGAAGTTCAAAGTGTTCAAAACTATAGGGTTGTTTCCCATACACTGCCTCGTTTAGAAATCCATTTAGAAAAGAACTTTCCACTTCAATTTGAAATAGTTTAAACCATTTAAAAAATAATTTTCCACGTCAATTTAAGATAGTTTAAACCATTTAGAACATAACTTTCTACGTTAATTTGAAATAGTTTAAACCATTTAAAACATGTAAATGCAAGTAACATTCTAATTGATTCTAATATAGCTACTGGTGCGAAGGTTTCATCATAATCTTCTTACTGATTATACCCTTAAGTAACCAACTTTGCTTTGTTTGTTATCACATTACCTGAGTCATCAGGTTTGTTTTTGAAGACCCACTTAGTGCCCATGACTGATAGATGTTTTCGAGCTGGTACAAGTGTCTAAACTTTGTTTCTTTCAAATTGATTTAATTCTTCCTGCATTGCCATTATCTAAGCCTCATCTTTAAAGGGCTTAATTGATGTTTTTGGGCTCTATTTGTGACATGAATGCCACGTGATTCATACTTTTGAATGATGATCTGGTCTTTACTCCTTTTGTTGGATCTCTAATTATGAATTCCATTGGATGAGCAGGATTTGTTCTCCATTCTCTAATCACTCTGGTGGAGATTCCTGATGTTTCAGTAATTTCTATATTCCTTTGAGTACTTTCTGTTGTATGCACATTCTCCTCATTGTTTTGGGACTATATATCTTGGGTTTCATTTTCTTCATTCATTGTCAACTCATTCAATTTGAATGTAATTCCTTCATAGTCATATTCTTCATTTGAAAGAACTAGCTTTTGCTTTCTCAAGGAAAAGGAATTAGTTTCATCAAATACAACATGAATTGTTTCTTCTACATATGAGGCTCTTTTATTAAATACCATGTATGCCTTACTTGATGTAGAATATGCAAGAAATATTCCATCATCAGTTTTAGCATCAAATTTTCCCAAGTTATCATTGTTGAGGATGAAGCATTTACAATTAAAAGTATGAAAGTAACTAATGTTTGATTTGCTTCCTTTCTATAACTCATAAGGTGTTTTCTTCAAAATAGATCTTATCAAACATCTATTCAGGATATAAAAAGTAGTGTTCATTACTTCAGCCTAAAATACTTGAGGAAGCTCTTTGTCACATAACATTGTTCTTATCATATTAAGAAGAGTTCTATTTTTCCTTTCCATAACTCCATGCTGCTGTGGAGTTCTTGGACAAAAAGAATTGTGATCAATGCCAAGGTTTTCATAAAAGCTTTCAAATGATTTGTTTTCAAATTCTCCTCCATGATCACTTCTAATGCTTTTGATGATATCACCTCTTTCATTTTGAATTTTATGAGCTAGAAAGAAAACTCAAGTAAATCTTGAAAAATCATCAACAATGACTAACACACATCTCTTTCCACTCAAGCCTTGAATTCTTGTAGGACCAAGTAGGTCCATATGCAATAGTTTTAAAGGTTTCAAGGTAGAAATGTGACTTTTGCTTTTGAAAGAGGACTTATTTTGTTTACCTTTCTGACATGCTTCACAAATATAATTTTTCTCAAATTTTACTTTTGGTAAACTAGAAACTAAATTTCTTTTTGATAGTTAAGAAATTATGATGCCAGTCCAAGTTTCTTATGTCATAACAAGTTTTCATCAATTATGGAGGAGGAATTATAATGACTTTAAAGGAATATCTTTCAAGTGTACAACATATACATTCTTCTGTGTTAGACCTAAGAATAGGATGTTGTCATCATGGATATTAAATATAGTGCATTTTAATGGTTCAAAGGTTACTTTGTGTCCCTTATCACACAATTGGCTTATACTAAGCAGATTATGCTTTAATCCATCAACTAAATAAACATTATCGATAGTGGAAGAAGAGTTTATAGGAACTTTAACAATACCAATAATTTTACCCTTTTTGTTATCCCCAAATGTGACAACTTCTCCTTCTTTTCTTTCCAAGTAGTAGAATTTTATGGCTTCACCTATCATGTGCCTTGAGTAGCCACTGTCAAGATACCATTGTTCCTTTTTGTATCTTGAGCTCAAGAATGCTTGCAAACAAATATTCAACCAATCTTAGGTACCTAAACTGATTTAGGTCCTTGAGAGCTAGTAGTTGCTCCCTTAGGTGCAGAGATACCTTTGGGAACCCACCCATATTTGCTTAACCTTTTTGTAAGAGTTTCTTTTGTAAGTACAAGTATTTATAATATGCCTGTTTTTACTATAATAGTAACATATCTTTTATTCTTGAAATTTTCCTTATTTCTATAAGAGTAGTTTTTTGGTTTTCCTTTGAATTTAGAAGGAAAGCTTTTTTGATTCTTCTCTGAATGGTTTTTAGAAAATCCTAGACTTTTTTTATCAAGAGGATTTTTTAGTTTCCTTACATAATATCTAGTTTCTTTGTGCTGTATATAAATTTTGCCAGCTCACTAACTAGGGATTCTGCTCTTTTCTTAAGAAATTCATTTTTGACATCTAATTTTTCACTTTTCATTTTTAATGGTTCCTTCTCCTTTCTCAAGTTTTCTATTTCAGAAGTAGTGATGTCATGTGATTCCTTAAGTGTAGCATATTTCATACCTAACTTATTGTAGTTCTAAAAAAATATGTTGAAAGCTTCTTGTAATTCATCAAAAGAGCTTAAAGTGACAAGATCATTCACCTCATCTTAATCGTTCACCATAAGACATAGGTTAGTTGCTTCCACTTCTTCCTTAGACTCTTTGTTAGATGAATCATCTTCACTCCATGTGAAGTTTGCCATCATGGCTTTCTCTTGTTTTCCTCTATAGTGTTTCTTTTTTAGAAGTAGGCAATCATCTTTGACATGTCCAAGTTTCTTGCATTCATAACACGTGACCTGATCTCTTGAGTTATCTTCTTTGAGTTGTGGCTTCTTATGGTAGAATTTGTTTCTTTTATAGAATTTGTACATTCTTTTAGTAAGGAGAGCTATATCCTTTTATCACCTTTCATCAACTACTTCTTCTTCAGCTACTGCTTTTAAATCAATGCTCTTTGTTTGTTGTGAGCTTTCAGTTTCATTTCTCATAAAGTTATTCTCATAAGGAATTAGATTGACTCTCAACTCATCATAAGACATTTCATTCAAATCTCTTCCTTCTTGACTGGCTGCTATTTTGGATTGCCAAGGTGGTAAGCACTCGAAGTACTTTTCTAACAAGATCTTTATTGAAGTAAGATCTCCATAAACCATCTAGCTCATTTATGATTATCTTTGCTGAAGTACTTTTCTCATGAAGTTATTCTCATAGGGAATTATATTGCCTCTCAACTTATCATAAGGCATTTCATTCAAGTTTATTCCTTCTTGCATGGCTACTATTTTGGCATGCCAAGGTTTTGGTAAGCACTTGACATACTTTTCTAACAATATCTTTGTTGGAGTAAGATCACCCTAAAGCATCTAGATCATTAATGATGGTGGACAACCTTTTGAACATATTTTAATCTTTTCATTTTCCTTCATCTTAAATAGTTCATAGTCATGAACTAATATATCGATCTTGGTTTGTCGAACCTCTACAATTCCTTCATAAGTTATTTGTAGTTTCTTCCACATTTCTTTGCCTGCTTTGCATTTGGAGATCTTTCTATATTCCTCAACATTTATTGCACAATACATGAGGTTGATTGCTTTTACATTAGTTTCCACCAATTTGATACCTCTTTCAGATCATTCTTCTTATGGTCTCTCCATGACAACCATGAACTATTTTTCTGGGCACATAGGGACCATTTTCAATGACACACCATACGTGATAGTCAACAGATTGAATAAAGATATTCATTCTTACTTTCTAGTAAGTATAATTGTTGTCATCAAAGAATGGTAATCTGGTGGTGGAGTGTCCTTCTACCATGCTGCTAGAACTTATACTGCTATTAGGATCTTTTCTCTAGGATGTTAAACTTGAAAAATAAAGACCAACACTATGATACCAATTGCTAGTTCAAATAATAGAAAACACCCAAGAGGGGGTTTGAATTGACTGTTCTTAGAATTTTAAAATTTTATAATAGGTAAAAAAAATTTCTCAAATAAGTAACTAGAGAACTTGGTTGCTCTATTCTCAGTAAATTTCAAGTGTCATTTTTTATCAAGGATGAAAAGAATTTTCAAGAATAAGTGTATTCAAAACTCAGTAACGCAAATATTTAATAATAATACTCGGTGATAAGTTCACTTAAAAAGAGTTTTATGGTAAAAAGATCGGATAGTCAAACGTCCATGATCATTCATAGTCTAAACCCCCAGTTCTCGTAATTCAAGTTGGACTATGAATTGCATAGCAAGGACTATACCCTTAGTAGGTTGATGATGACCTATAAGCTGTGTAGGATGCTTTTGAAATCAAGAAGAACCAAGAGGCAAACGTGGTGGCTGTGGGGCCCAAGAAGGTAAGGAGGATGAGCAATAAAAAGAAAAATACCAAGAAATTGGTTGGGTCAAAGAAGAAGCCCATGAAAAGGAAGGCTCAGAAGGATCAAGGAAAAGTGTTTCCACTTAGTGCTAAAGGACATTGGAAGAGGAACTACAACACCTACCTTAAGTATGTAAGCTTTATTTTTTAGATATTAAGGTTCCTAGATTCTAATAAACTAAGATACATTTACGTAAGAGTTAAGCAAAAAGAGATATGTATCTTTGGATGAATTAAAAACAATATTCACAGTCACTGAATAGGGCTGGACACTCTATTCAATTAAGACTACAGTGTTCGGATTACCTCCATAAAAAGAATGAGATTCTTTTCTAAGGGAATGATGAATCTCAAATCATTGAAGTAGTAGACTTCAGGTAATGACACTATTAAATGAAATGGAATTAACGAAGATATCAAGTTCAAGTCAATACCATTGCTTTAAACTTGAACTCACATACATTACATTTGTTAGTGGCAAAATCAAAAACTTGATGGATTATGAACTTGTGTTCATGACCATTATGATATTTGATATACTACGGGCACAACTAATGTGTGATATTGTCAAGACTCTACATGTTGAGATCATATTGGGAGTGAACATCTAGAATATAAATCTAGGAAATGGAGTTTGTAGCATTACATCACTTCTGATGATATCAGGAAGACAAGTGACATATCTGGGCCTAGTAAAATGATGAATTAGTTATTCATCATTTCAAGATAACTTTATAAAAGTTTGAAAGATTATCTGGTTACTTATTGAATGAAATTTAAGACTTTGGGACAAATTTGATATAAAGGGTAAAATGATAATTTTACCTTATACCAATGAATGGCTACAAGAGTTTATAAACTCTAGTTCTCAATTAGGACAACCTTCATATTAGTAATTAATTTTGGTTTAACCACATTAAATTAATATTTTCATTGTTCCAATATTTAATTTGAAGAAGTTGATTAAAAAGAAAATTAAATCACTATTTATTTAGGAATTTCAGCTATATTATTTTATTAAGATAAAATTAATTTAATTAATTATTTATCCTAATATTGTTGCAAAGTTTGAATTGTTCAAACTTGTAAGACAACCTTCTCCCCGTGTGATGGAGATGAACATGCCCAAAAGGAGGGGAATTCATTCCCTCCTAATTATCCTAGTGAATAAAGGATTAGAGATTAAAAGCGTTTTAATTTCTTAGGTAACCTACATTCACTAAGAGACTAGCTAAGTCAAAGGGATTTAATTAAATAAAATTCTTGATTTGAATTTTATATTCAAGCATGACCAATTAGAAAGCTTAACATTTTTAATTTAAGAGTTAAATAAAATATGACTTTATCAATTGAATAATATAAATATTACTTGATAAATTAATTAGATAATTTGATTATCTATTCTCCCTAGTAGGAGTGTGGAATCCCTAAGTTTTAGGGAAGTATATTTTTGAATCCAAATGAATGACCTAGTGTTAGGTTAGTATAAATATAACCTAACTCTCTCTTGGTGGTCGAAAAAATTAGAGAGAAAACACCTTGAGAGTGCCTTAAGTTTTTGAGAGAAAAACACTAAGAGCAAAAGTGTGTTTTGTTGCAGTGCGTCTTAGATTTCTACACGCCATACTTGAAGGGAAAGGGAAGGTTTTCTAATTTACTTTGAAAGCTGTCAATTATTTTCTTTCATCTTTTGCTTTATTCTAATCACTACGCCTATTCACCATAGGTTTTGTGGATTGGAACTTCCCAAAGAATAGGCGGTCGATGCTCTTGGTTGGGAAGTATATTATGAGATTAAAGTGTTTAAAGAGGTATGTAAAATTCTTATCTATTTTACTTCTCTTTCTAGCTGTGAGTTATTTGCCTATATGTTTTGTTTTTTCCTATTTGCAAGCTTGAATGTTTTTTTAAAAAAAAATTGAAACACACGCTTATACCTTAAACACTTAGGATAAACAACTAGAACCAACAAGAAGATGATGAATTCATCCTCATTTCAGATTCACTATCCACTTTTCCTTTAAGACTAGTCAAAAGTTCTCCTCGCTTATCCAGCAATCGTTTTCCACTCAAAACCTCTAAGAATGAATCATAATTTTTCCTAAGCAAAAGATAAAACCTAGTTCCCTTCAGCTTACCCAAAACATAGTTGTGTTGGTTCAAGCGAATGCTGCTATGCATTTTGGTCCTCCATTGAAGCTGTGTGTTAGGTTCAAGTGCTAGAGTTATGCATTTTGCTCAAATACTTATGTTGTGTATTTTGGTGTTGTGTTTGAGCCTCATTTTCCTTGCCAACAATAGGAAAAATTTTAATAGTAGAAGTACAAAGAGGGGAAATAAAAGATATTAACATTAAGTGCTTGAAATTCTATATAAAAACATGTCCAAATCCTAGAATAGCACAATAAAACCCATGAAAATATGTGGAATAAATTCTCACATCAAAGAGTTTTGCTAGGTTCTTGTGAGGAAAAACCTAGGGGTTGTTAGGTTGACCCATGGAGGTTGTAAAAAGCTGGTATGGCTTGAACCTATGATAGAATTTAGTTGGCTTCTTGTTACAAAACTCAATGGGAGAAAAGGTTAACTAGGGATTGGTTATAAAAGCTTGAGTAGCTTATACCTGTAATTGTTATTACACATATAGTGAAAATTCCCTTACTTTGTGCTTGGAGGGTGGACGTTGGATTTGACATTATTGGATATGAACCACTATATATCTTGGTGTGATTCTCCCTTACTCTTATCTCTTTGTTTACTCTTGCACAAAACTGGTTTTCTCTCTTGGTTGCTCAATCATTGGTAAATCTCCTTAACAATAAGTGTGACCTCTTGATTCAATTCAAATCTTTCTTTAGTGAAACTTGTTCTTCGAACTCTTCATTTGAAGGCTCATACTTTTAGCACTTTAATTCCTTAAGCTATCAAGTGTTTTGACATCACTATCGAAACTTGCTCGTTAAAGTTATTGATAAAGGAGCAACCTCACTTTCTAGTTAACAATTTGGAAAAAACAATTGCACTTGCTTAAAAGTTTTAAAAATCTTAGTTCACCCAATTGAACCTCCTTCTTGGGGTGCTCAGTCCTATTTGAACTAGCACTAACAATTTTGGATATTTTTTATATTTTAACTATTTTGTATATTGCATATTTCAGGTATGGTTATTAATTTTTTTTTAATTTGGATAAAATTCATATATTAGATATGGGCGGGGTTATTGCTAAATGTTTATTGGCACTCTCTTACAACAAAATGTTTTAGGAATTTTTCCAAATACCCCGCTATTAACTTGTTTTTTATATTAATTAAATACTTGATTAATTTATATCTAAATTGTTTATTCACACTCCTAATTAGACTTAATCACTCATTACATAAAATTTTGATCTCCCTATTTTTTGTGTTTTTGGTATTCTAAATTACCTATTAATTTTTTGACTAATTTTTTTATTAATTTTAATTCTATTAATAAACATGATGAACATCAACATAATTTAATTAGTAATTTTTAATTTTGATGTCCAAAATCTCAATATAATTGCACTTATGATTTATGTTTTATTTGTGCAATGAAATTATATAAATAACATTATTCAATATATTATAGAATTTATGTATGAAAAATAATAATTAATTTTAAAACTATCCTTTCTTAAAATATTTATTAGCATAATTTAAAAACCTAATTAATTTATATTTAGAATTTTTTTCAAAGTCTTAATTAATATTAGTTTTTGATATTATAATCATTTTCAATTTATTATTAAAATTTGAAGGTTTTATTATTTCATGAACTACCCATGGTTCAAAAAACCGAATGGATTGTTTACCTTCATTTTATCCGGAAGGTCACTAATTATTTGAATTGCATTTTCTTGATAGATATGATTTTCATTCTCAACCTCTTTATTGTCAAACTTTGGTTCTTCTTATTCAACGGTCCAAAAGTCAAGTGTATTAATGCATTATAGTCAATTGGATCATAGTTTCTTTTTTTGTAATGTAACCTAAAACAAAAAATTTGAATAAATATCAAATATACAATTACACTAAATAAAGAATATAAGTAATAATAAAAATGTATTGACTCTTGAGTATATTTATATGCAAGTTCTTCAAACGCAAGTTATAAGTAACATACATAGATCTTTAAGTCTTTGATGTTCTAGTCCATTCCCTTTCTTCGTATGGATGCATTCATAGAATATCCAATTTTGCTCACATCCTGAAGAAGAAACTGTTTGACTAAGGATATGAATTGCTATATTTTTTTAAGTTGGAGTATTATGACCAAACAATCCCCATCATTCATCTACATATATGAGCAAACACAATCACTATAATAGGTGTTTAAAGTATTAAACCAAGAACACATTTATAATTGTTTAAATTTGTCAAGAATAAATTATTGCTTATCAGGTTGCATTGTCTTTGCCACCTTAAGAGCATTTGGTTAACTAAAACTTCCTTGACGATCCTAATACACTTGTATCTCATCTAATGCTTTCTCTAAATCACTACAAATTCTTTTTAGATAAAGCAAATCAAGAAGTCCTTGCATGATCCTATGCTTCTCACAAAATTTTTCATTATAAAAGAATGCATGATTCAAAAAGTAAGTTACTGCATGAAGATCACGCTTCAAGTGCTTATTCCATCAAGTCTTAATGAGCTATGTATGAGGCAAGTACAATCTTTTCTTTTCCTAAACATCTCCTTTATTGCATTCTTAGCCCTTTGCATGCCTTCATAAACATAACCAAAATAAGGTTTTTCATCAACATCTACAATTCTTCGTAACCTAATAATGGGACCCACAGGTGTCACCATTAGCAAGCAATCATCCCAAAATTTATTATTCAAAATTATAGCACTAACAGTTTTTCTACTTGGACTCATTCCCAACTTATGACTTGTAAAGTGCTTGTTTACCACTAAAGCTTGCAAGTATTGCTTATGATCATACAAGCTTTTCAATGTGATAAAAGTAGTAGCAAAATGAGTCACTCCAGGATGCACAATCTCTTTCCAACCAAGCTTCTTCTAAGCCGAGACAAAACCATCATATGATTGTAAATAAAAACTGTCACTTTTGAAGCCAGTGATGTAAGGTTTGCTATATGAGCACGCTACATGAGGCATACTACCAGTATCTTTCAAAAGGATATTTAAGAAATGCACAAGGTGACCAATAAATATGCTAATATATTTCATGCATCAACTTGCCAGATAAAGCTGCGTTATTTGTTACTATATGCACAATATTAGTAGGTCTCACTACTCAATAACTTCTACAAATGAGTTATACAAGTTTCTTGCATCTTTCACTACTTTTGAGGCATCAATAGATTTCACAAATCAAATTCCAGTAAGATAATATGTTGGGAATAGATTACCCTGGAAAGCAAGTTGTATTCCCCAATTCGATGTAAATAAATTTTAATATTAATAAATATAGAGTTTATTTATGTAAGCTTTATTTTCTAGCTATTAAGGTTCTTAAATTCTAATAAACCAAGATACATTTGTATAATGGTTATACAAAACAAGATATGTATATTTAAATGAATATAAAACAATATTCATATTCACTGAATAAAGTTGGTCACACTATTCAATTAAGACTGTAGTGTCCGAATTACATCCGTGGAAAGAATGAGATTCTTTTCTAAGGGAATAATGAATTTCAAATAATTGAAGTAGTCGACTTCAGGTAATAACATTATTAAATGAATTGAAAACAAGTGAGATATCAAGTTCATGTCAATATCGTTGCTTTGAACTTGAACTCACACTCATTGCATCCACTAATGACAGAACCGAAATCGTTATAGATTATGGAATCGTGTTCATGACCGTTGTGATCATTGATATACTATAGGCACAACCACTGTGTGACATTGGTTAAGACTTAGTATGTTGGGATCATAGTGGGAGTGTAGGAACATAAATCTAAGAAAATGAGTTTGTAGCATTACATCACTTCTGGTGAATTTAGCAAGACAAGTAACATATCTGGGCTCAGTGAAATAATGAATTAGCTACTCATCATATCAAGATAATTTTTGAAAA
>JASKGM010045605.1:0-21285 GCA_034509205.1 Ceratonia siliqua
AAATTTTTTTAACTTATTTCTTAAAATAAAAATTAAAAAATATAAACTTATAATTTTAAAAATTAAAAGGAGCTCCCTACGCAGGAGCAGTCACCTTTTAAAAATTCTTTTAAATTAAATTTTTTTTTCATAAGACGTAAAAATTGGGACGGCTTATTTTTTGAATGGACAGCCCACAAATATTTGATCGGTCATGTTGCAATCAAATCTCAATCTGAATTAAGGGTTTTTGCCGGCAAAAGATTTATGATTTTGGTGTTTGATAGTAAGAGTTGGACAATTGAAAGCGGAAGCATGGGTGGCCATGGCCATCATCAAATCCTTACTTTATTTGCAATGGCCAATGGGGCCATATTAAAAAAATAATTATGATAACTAAATAAAAAATTATTATAATTTAAAAAAATTATAATAATTTATCTTTCTTTTTATGAGCAAAATTTAAATACAGTTTCTACATTTTCTTATTAAATTACTTTAATGAAAATATTACATGTGAATATTTTTTTCTAACTTAGCAGTTAGCACCATATCATATGTTCTTTTAAAAAAGTTCTCCAAATTTCATATTTCTATTAAAAAAATTGATATTAAACATTTAGAGAATGTCATTTAAATTTTATTATTTTTATTTAAATATTATTAATTTAATTAATATAAACAATTTTTTGCAATAAATATTAATCGTGAGTTTGGCTTATATAATATATTTTATATAAATCATTTTATGAGGCATGTACATTCAGTTAAATTCCAGCCATACAATATAAAACGCATGCCTATCCATCATAAAGGATCTATATAGCATGCCCCCTACAATATCCATATAGATTTGTTTTAATCTTTTCATAAATTTATTAATATTTTAAAGATATTATATTTTAATATAGCATTTTATGAATTTGTTTTAATATTATTGTAAAATACTATTTTAAAATAATGTAAATTATCAAAAGAAAAAAATTAATTTTATAATAATGTATAAAATTATTAAAATCAATTTTATAAAAAAGTTTCAAAATAAGAGGACGTTGTTATTCATCTTTCTGCCTTCTCTTTTTCTGCCAACTCTGATCTCTGCAAAGAATTGCTGCCATACACCCAACATCATGAAGGCTCCTTTCTGCTCCTTTCTTTATCTTTTTCCTCCTTAACATGAGGGGAAACTTTAATGATTCTCTTTCTTCGTGTCTTTTTTTTAAAATAAATACTGATTTTACATAAATAATATTTTTATAAATCTTATAAAAATATTTTTCAACTATTCGATTGATTTTATTTAGGTGAATTTTATTCTGATAGGATAGTTTTTATATTTTTTTAAAATTTTTATATTTATAAATAAATAGTATCAAAAAATTTATAAATGAATAATATAAAAATATTTTAAAATATTTTAAAAAAATTATATGACCTAAACAATAATTATTAATGTTAAAAAGTAAAAAAATTACGATAAAAAATTAAAAAATATATAATAATTGTGAGCCGAAAGATATGGAACAGCCAAAAATAGGTTACACCATAACAACCACATTTTATTTAACTTACATTTACTCATATTCATTGAATGTTGTGAGGTTTGTAAAGTAATATTTACTAAATATTAAAGTGTTGTTTACAATGGTTTTTATTTTATTATTTTTTAAAATAAATTTTTTAAAATAATTATAAAAAATAATTTTGTAGAACAAAAAATAAAATACTTGTTTAAGTAAAAATATTTTTTATAAGTTATTTTTTGTATTTTTTAAAAAACAGATGACAAAAATAAGTCAAAATATAAAAAGATTTATTCTCTATTTTTTGTTTTCGAAAACAGTTTTTAAAAATAACTGATGAAAACACTTACCTAAACAAATTTTTTTATTTTCATAAAATAAAAAAATAAAAAAAATTTTAAAAAAGTGTTCCAAGCAAGACCTAACTTTTTTTTTCTTTTTTTAAAATGTCATAAAATATATTTTTAATATTTTATAAATGTTTTATATTAGAGCAACCTCCTATAAAACTTTATTTTGTTCTAATATTATTACAAGTTAGTATTGAAATTTATTTAAGATAATATAAAATTTTACATTATTAATCTAAAATATATATTTGTAAAATTACTTTAAATGAAATTATTCAAAATTTAATGATTCAATTATTTATTTATTTTGTTTAATATATAGATTAGATTGTTGATAACTTGATATCAACAAAGGTGGATGCACCTCGTTACAAGGGGGACACCACTTGAATAGATTTTAAACTTAATTGATTATTTTTTAAAAGAAAATAATGATAAGTAAAAATAGTATTTAGATCTCACTTGAAGTTTAGGCTTAGATTTATTTACATTTTTTATCTTCTTAATTTACTAAAATTACAGTTTTAGTTTACCATAATAAAATTAAAGGGACTAAAATTATAACTTTATTACAATTTTAATAAAACTAAGGAGATTATATTGTTTAAGATGAAATTAAAAAGACCAAAATTATAACTTTGATAAATTAAGAGAATCAAAAATGCAATCAAGCCTTAGGCTTGTTACATTGAATAGACTTTGTTAAATTTTTAAGGCAAAAATTCACTTTTAATTCTTTATATGTTTGTTTCGGTTTCGTCTCTTGCGTTTATTTTGTTTCATTTTAATTCTTCATGTTCCAAAAATACATTAAGTTAGTCCCAATAACTAATACCGTCAAATTAACTAACAAATTTATTGACGTGACAATACCTGCGACACATGAATGATAAACCACCAAGTGACTTGGCAAGGTGACCTGGTGGGCATGGAATTAGGCCAAAAATGGTGTCATTTTGGTGATCCAAAACGACACTGTGTTTCTTCAGGCATAAATAAACCCAGTTAATGCAGGTACACAACGTTTGATGGGTCTGCAAAGAAACCGCTTGATTCGTTTGAATTACTGAAATCTTCAGAAACTATTTAGGAAAATTCTTCCCCGTCGTCAGCAAAGAAGTCGCTTTGGCAACATTTATCTGAAGAAGCTTTGCTTTTCAAATTGGACCCAAATGTGGCTTGGAGTTATCGGCGAGCATTATCATCCAGGCAATTAGGCAGCAACTTATCCAGAGGTGTCAGGTCAATGGGGTCTAGCCCTTTGAGTTCTTCATTTTCTAACAATTTGTGTCGTTTACCGGGCACTAAAGACATAATAGTGGTTTGTTTTACAAGTTTAAGAGGAATCCGAAAGACTCATGAGGATTGCTGTTCAATTAAAATGATATTGCAGGGATTTAGAGTTGCAACAGATGAAAAGGACGTCTCGATGGACTCATCCTATAGGAAGGAATTGCAGAATGCGCTTAGGGCCAAAGCAGTGATCTTACCACAGATCTTTATTAAGGGAAAGTACGTGGGAGGTGCGAAGGAAATTAAGCAACTTAATGAAGCTGGAGAATTGGCGAAACTCTTAATTGGCTTTCCTATTCAGGATCCTGGGTTTGTGTGTGAGTGCTATGGAGATGCCAGATTTGTGCCTTGCCCAAATTGCAATGGTAGTAGGAAGGTATTTGAAGAACAAGAAGGAGAATTGAGAAGGTGCCCGGATTGTAACATAGCATCGTTTTGGATCACCAAAACAACGTGGTTTTTGGCCTAATTCCCATGCCACCAGGTCAACTTGCCATCTTACCTGGTGATGGGTCATTCATGTATTACCTGTATTGTCACATCAGTAAATCTGTTAATTAATTTGACCGCATTAGTTATTAAGACTAACTTGATGTATTTTTTAAATATGAGGAACGAAAATGAAACAAAAAAAATTCAAATGATAAAATTAAAACAGGTTACAAACATAATAGACCAAAAATGAATTTTTACTTATTTTTAAAGTAGAGTACAAACAAAAAACATACTTGCTCAAAAACATATTTTTTGTACAATAATGTTCATTGCGGAGATTAAGATTTAAATTGGGGGACTAAGCTACCGTCCCCCAATTTTCTTTATTTTTTTTGTTTATAATATTTGTTTATTTATTTTTTATTTATAATTTTTTTTTGAAATTTTTTAAGATTTTTTTTATTTTTTTTCAAAGTTTTTACTTTTTTTAAATGTATGATGTTTTTTGAATTTTTTTAAATCTATAATTAGCTTATCATTATTAAAAAAAAATAAATGTAATTTAGTAATCAGCATTTATCTCAAGAATATGACTATCAAACAGGTCGATTAGTCCCGTCCTATTTTAACCTATCCTCTACACGGGGTGGGGTAGGCTGGCCCGCCAAGTGTGGTGGGTTAGGAAGTCTCAACCCACCCCACCCCTAAGGTATGTTGGGGGGTTAACCAATCTAAAAGACTAAAATATATTATATAAATATTTTTTTACATATAATACTATAAGAATGATGTAGTTTAGTAGTTCAACCTTGAAGGCACAAGAGAAAGCTGATTCGAATTTCACAAGGCATAATTTTCCATTATCCATTTTGTCTTCACACTCTTCCTTCCACAAGAGTCCTCCACGTGTTCCACACTCCCACTCCATATTTCCATCCCATGCCAATATCATCCATGTGTTCCACTCCATACTTATGAAGACATGAGGTTGAGTCATGCATGGATAATGAGGAGTGTAGTAAAGTAGAGAGAGAAAAAAAAATGGCTAGCTCGCCGTAGGGTGGGGAGGGAAATCTTAACTCATCCCGTTATTTTAAACGGATTAGGTAGGCTAATCCAATAGAACCCAACCCATTTTGACAACTTTACTCAAGAACATTGGTTTAAGTAATATACTTTTAAACATTAAGTAATAAATGATTTTAACACTTAGGGTTAGAATTTCCTCTTCCCTAACATTATTTTATTATCTATTAGAAAAATATTATATCAATAAGCAATTTTAATAGCATTATGGTATTTTTGAAATTTAGTCCTTCTTTGCTTGGGCTATTATATATAAAAATTAAATAAGTTGATCTTATTAAAGTAATTTTTAAATAGTACTTTATGATGTTTAATATATAGATAAATTAAATTAATTATAAATAAGGTTAATTCTATCATATCGTTCCCAATGAATGGTAGGATATACTATTCATTTTTTACCTTTAATTTTTTTTTGTTTTAATTTTGTTTACTTTTTAGCATTAATTAATTATTTTCTGTGTCATATATATTTTTAAGGATTTTTTAAAATATTTATAAATTTTTTACTTATGAAAAAGTAAATTTAAGAAAAATTATGAATGAATAGTATAAGAAGTGTAAAAATTATTAAAAAAACTTAAAAACATTTTAAAAAACTCTCAAAAAAATATGACATAGAAAATAATTAATTAATGCAAAAAGTAAAAAAATTAAAAAAAAAACTAGAGGTGGGGGTACATCTTGTTATGCTACTATCGACACAATGGGTAGTATCTTAGTAATCGCCTTATAAATAAATATGTTAAATACATTTTTTAATAAAATTTATTAGGATTTATTTTTGACACATTTTATGATAGAGTAAAATATTCTGATGTTTTAATTACACGACCATCCCCTCTCTTTTGAAAATATATACTTAACTACACTTAACTTAACACCATTAGAAATATTCTATTAAGATTATTTTTTTAAAAATTAAGAAATTATAATTATACTATAATGACAAACTTACCATCAAATCCTTTATTATCTATTACTCTTTGACTATGCTTTCTCAAATTTTGCATAAAAATTTCCCATTATGGAATTAATTAATCTTTTGCAATAAGAAATTTCTATTTTATGAGTAATTGAGGTCAAATACATTCTCGATTATGCATATTAGAATAAGGTGAGCCTAAAGTTTAAATTAAAATATTTACCATTCAAACGAATTTGTTCTCTACGCATATAAAATCACTTGGAGTTTGAATAACATATAAAACAGGAATATAGTACGACCAAGAGTAATAATAACCTTGTTATTACTCATATCAAATTCTTAGTCAGTACAAAATTTTGAAGTTTTGTATTAAACTTTAAATTTAGTTACAAAATACAGTAAATAAAATTAAGATATTGTCATTCTAACTATTTATGAAAATTTTAATATATATAAGATATTGTCAAAAAGCATTCAATTTCACTTGCCTTCGTATATTTATACACCTATAATATTTTAACTTGCTCTTTTCCTTCATTTATTCTTCAGGCTTCTGTTCAAGCTTATAGAACAAAGATAACCTTTGATATATGCACAAATTCGTTTATGTATATAGTCATATAATACTTCACTTGAATCTTGAAATTATGTTTTCTATTGTTTTATTTCCTAGCAGTTGAAAGGAAACTCCCATTAAATAAGATAAAATTATTTTTCTTTTGATATGGTTATTAAACTCCTAATATAATTTCAAGAATAAAGATATAAGTTAGCACTAGTGTAATATTGTACTCACATTATAATTTCATAAACATCAAAAGAGTTAAAGAAAAATAAGAAAGGTAGGCATGCATTGGAAAATGGTGGGATAATGCTAAGACGTGATCTTGTTGTTAGTGGACTTCACTGGATATAACGTTAGTCTTAAATGAGAGGATGCACTAAGAAAAGAGGGTAATGCGTAGGAGAATGACGTCTCTTTCATAATAGAAGGTAAAATAAATAAATAAAGAAGTGTATTTTAGTTATATTAAAAAAAATTAAAACCTTTGACTAAAGATAACAGTTAACTTTAACGTCAGTTTTAAATTTGGGTTTAGTTATAACTTTTTTTTAATTTATAAGGAAGGGTCATGTATATTTTCAGAATAGAGGAGAAGGCCGTGTAGTTAGAGCACCTCTCAGCAGGTGGGAGAATATTTTATCCTTTATGATTAGTTTACTTTATCTATTATTTATATACCTAGTGTATAACACTAAAACTGAACTTTAACATTTAGAAACTCAAATTATTATTATTAACACAATTCAAATTACTTTATTTTCAACAATTTTAGACTTCAAAGTTATAAAATTTGATGAATTTTTAAGAAAGCTATTAATTATGGCCAATCTGGCCCTACCCTATAACTGGATGGGGATCCCGTGCAGTAAAAGATCATCATGTTATTGCATGGTTGTTGGATGGGTGCGAGATGTGGCCACAATATCTTGCGCCACATCCTTATCGTCAGTTGCAATAGGATCTCGTGCAATAAGGGATTTGAATCTAATGCAGTTACTGCATAGTGTGCAACGACATTTGACAGGTCGTGACATGCCCCATATAGCCCTCGGATGACATGACCCATATCATAGCCATTAGATGTCACTACACACCGTACAGTAACTACATGGGATCCTTAACTAGGATTGACCTAAAAAGTGTTTTATTAAAATTAACTCTTAAAAAATATGCATGACCCAATTTTAAGGATTGATCCTAAGACCTGGCTTTAATATTTATAAAAAAATTATAATAAATAAAAAAATAAGATATAAATATTAACATTTATGTTAACGTAAAAAAGTTAAATTTAATCTAAATAATAAAAAGCATAATAATAATAATAATAATATTATTATTATTATTATTATTAATTTTGAGTCATTTTTGTTTTTTCTGGGCCTTAAGGATTTGACCAATCCCAATCCAGTTGGGCCCTATGATTTAATGTGGCGGGCTAAAATCTGCCGGCTCAATGATAGATAGATAAACCTAAGCTCAGTGCATTTATTGCAGGGCATGTGGGAGAGAGATTCAAGAGGATTTTTTGATAATAACTTTCAAAAATCATGGTGAAGATAAATGATCATAACAAACTTCTGTTCTAATTGACTTATACTCTAAGTTTAAAAGAGTTTTATTTTGCATAACAAAAAGATTGAAAAAAAATAAAGCTAATTATTCATGGAAAATAATTATTTAATATAAAATGGTTTTACATAATTTATAATAAATTTAAATTAATTACTAGCATCATTTAATTAAATTGTTTGAGCTTCGGTAAGAAAGTACTTTATAATAAGAATTTAATAAGGACAATTTTATAATTTAATTAAAATAAAATCTTTTTTAAGTATTTGCAAAACACTAAAAGAAACACCATAAAAAATTTAACAACTACAAATTTGACTTTTATTATAAAAAATAAAGAAAAAATAACAACATTCTCAAACCTTAATGGACTAAAGTATAATAAATGGTTATTAGTAAACAAAATATGAAAAACTAATTTTTATAAAGATTTTTTTTTTGATACCATAAACTTTTTGTTAATACTAATGCTACATACTACTTTTGACATGTCAACTTGACACAAATAATGATAATCAGTCTTTTCAAAATAATTTAATACCTAATTGAGTAATAATGAATATTCAAAAAAATTATCACTGAATACTCTCCTCTTCTTAAATACCCAAAATATTACAACAGAATACCCTCATATCCTTCAATAATCTAGTCAAATAGCTTGGAATACCCCAAAAAAGCAAAAGAATTCAACAGATATTCACATAACAAGTGAAACATAATCCACATTTGACGTTAATTCTTACTTAATCCAATGACTTTATTGTGACAATCATACTGAAGAACAAATATGTGACAAGGTACAATCCGTCTTTTTATAAATTTACATCTTATATTTTACAAAAATTAAAATAATTTTTTATTAACAAATCATATACTTTATATATACCTTTTTAAAATTATATTATGCTTCTTAGAGTTTTTTTTTTTTTTTTCTTTTTAGTGGCTATCTATGAGAAATGGAGTAAGAATATTGTACTTCTTTATGGGCTAGCAGCCACATGAAGAATGTTAAAGGTAGTCCGTTGAAAAGCAACATACAGAAACAAATTCAGGAAAGCGAGAACTTCAAAGATAACAATGAAGCCTTAATCTTAGGCCAGTTATCAGAAATCATTTAAAGCAGCCCTGCTTACAATGGCCTAAATCATTTCATCGGTGGAGAAACAATTTCAACCACAAAGCTGATCTTTTACGGTACCTTCTCAGTCCATTCTTGAAATCTACATACACCATTCCAAAGCGAACAGTGTACCCAGCATTCCACTCGAAATTGTCTAAAAATGACCATGCAAAGTAGCCCTTCACCTTCACACCATTCCTACCAAATTCAAAGTTCCATAGGCTTAGAGATGCATAAGCTTTCCAACCTATGAAGTAGGACATTTAAAAATCGAAACTATGCCTGTGTCCAACACATATATATTCAACACTTATATCATACATAAATATTTCATATTTTGTTATGTCATGGTATTCATTTTCGTGCCAATCCATGTGCCATTTGTGCTTCTTAGTTCGCAACTTAAGTTTTCACTTTTTGCAAAAGAAAACTCACCTTATGGCCCTTTGAATATACAAAAGGTGTTGACTGATATAGTTTATCCTCATTTTGTCATCAAGTGACCTTTTACCATCATTAATCTCATCAACTCCTGCAAATACACGAAGAAATCTGATGAATGGGAAAGAAAACACTAGGACTGTGACATGGTAAATATTCAAAGTTAGCCTTTAGTGATCATGGCTAATCTTACCATTTTCTGTTATGTAAATGATTGGATCGTTAAATTTCTCCTTTGTGTATTGTAATAGGTTTTGAATTCCTGGTGGATAGAGGTAGAGCCAGTCTGAGCCAGCCTGCAAAATCGTTTCAAATAACAAGAAACATATTTTCTCTTTTAAGGAGCAATTATTTGAAAAAAGAGTCAACCCTTTAAGCCAGGAAACCATCAAACCGACCAAATTCTACATGGATCAGTACCTAAGGTGTAGGCCAAAAAAGGAGTCTTAAGCAGATAAAATTTTGGGCAGTAGATACACGCAAATTTCAAGACTTTCATGTTACATGTGTTCATAAAAAGGTTTTCAAGTATTTCGAAAATTGAGATATTCACTTACCAAACGTTACCTTAACAATAACTATTCATTGTTATGCACTAAAGCATATAAACTGAGTAAAAAATATCTGCAGATGCAAGTACCTTTGGACCAATGAGAACTCCATTTCTTACAGCTGAAGCAACAAAAGGGGTCATAAGTAAGCAAATTTACAAGGAAAACTCAATAAAAGTAGGTGGAAAGCATATGTAAGCTTCATCTTGTGTAGCTTACTAGTAGATCTAACGCAAGAGTCTGTAAATATGGTTGGCTTTCCACGTAGGCAAGAAGTATTGGCTGCATAGTTTGCAGTGTAATAGTTTAACCCTACGAAATCGAAGGACCCTTTAACCATCAAGGATTGGCTTCTGGAAAACTTTGGCAAACGTTCACCAATTTTGTTGACCATTACAGCAGGGTATGTGCCAGAATTTAGGGGTTCCATGAACCTTGAAAAAATAGAAATGACGAGTGCTAGGCCACTTGCTCATAAGGCATTATAACAAAAAGAAAAGAGAAACTACTGTATATGTAAGAACTTGAAAGACACATACCAGTCATACATGAAAGCAAGGGACCGAGCTGCTGCCTCTTTGTCAGCATTTGATGGGGACAGTGGAATAACCCAGGCAGTATTTAAGGTTATCCCAATTTGACCCTTTTGAGAAATCTATTAAAAAAAGTCATTGACTGTCAAATTTTGTTTTAACCCAATTATATGGTTCATGAATTCTAATTTACAGTCTGCTCAATTTCATATCTTGTCAGATGTAAAATTACGATCATGCGGTAACCTGGTATTTCTCCCGGTAGACTTTGACTGCTGCAGCATGAGCAAGAATCTGGTGGTGTGAAACCAGGTAGGGCTCAGTACTAGAATCACCAGCACTGCACTGAGAGCATCTGCCTGGTGGGGATACACCACTTGCATAACCACTCATGGTATAGGACAGTGGCTCATTCAGAGTAATCCAGTGCTTTACCCTGTCACCAAATTCTCTGAAGCATAGTTCTGCATAGTATGCAAAATCCTGCCTGTTCGCAAAATCAAAGGGTAAATTTTTCAACAGTTGGAAAAAATGGGAAGGAGGGATCCATGCATCCTAGATAACAATGTGATATTACTATTGCTTACACAATCTTGGGGCTCAGAAAACCACCATATTCATCTTCAAGAGCTTGAGGGAGGTCCCAGTGAAATAGAGTTATAAAGGGCTGTATTCCTGTAGAGGTAAGGTACAATAAAATCTAAGTTAATTTTGTTTGATTGGGGTATAATGAATGAGAAACAGAAAGAAAGATGACTTCTACTGACCATTTGATAAGAGTTCATTTATGAGATTGTTGTAATATGTGATGCCTTCTTGGTTAACTCCTCCTTTAAGGTTTCCACCTAAAACATAATTTAGTTATGAGCTTCATTGCATATGGACAAACCAATATATATGTGCAACTCAATATAATGTCAAAACACCTAAAAGAAAATTGTCATTTATTAAACAATCAATCTAAGGATAATAGAAGGAATCAAACGCAGGAAATCTCAAAGTGTTTGTCAGTTCTCACTAGGTAGTATTCTGGACCAAGAGACGGAAAATCTGTAGGCATGAAATCCAATATCCTTCATCAGAGCCACGTCTTCCTAACAAATTATTTTATGAAACAAAGATATAATCAGTCCAGATGATATTGAACTTCAGATGCTATACAACTTAAGAGAATGAAAGTACCTTGTATCGATGGTATGAATCAGTAGCAACATCCCCATTACTACGGTCAGCTATCCTTTCTGAAGCACCAAGAAAATGTCTCAATCCTTTATGTTGGTTTGATTAAAGATTTAAGCATAAAGCAGTTCTCTTCAAAATGTCAAAGGATCAAGAAAATCACTACGACAGACGCCATTTAGTAGGTAATGATATGCCACTACATTGTTTTCCTTTTTTCTCTCTCTCTTTCCATTCATTAAAGCACATGTTCTTCAATGTTAATCCAATGCATAGTTTCCACTCTCTCTTTTTTCTTTTTTTGTTTCCCTTGTATGGATTTGGGCATGCTGCAAGATTGTTTTATATTAGTAATCATATCATAAAATTCCTATCATAACAATGTTTT
This sequence comes from Ceratonia siliqua, assembly GCA_034509205.1. Taxonomy (NCBI): domain Eukaryota; kingdom Viridiplantae; phylum Streptophyta; class Magnoliopsida; order Fabales; family Fabaceae; genus Ceratonia; species Ceratonia siliqua. The sequence continues at coordinate 11,944 of JASKGM010045605.1, forward strand.
CCTATTAAGGACTAAATTTTTTTTAATTAAAAAAAGTGAAAAAAGTTGTAAGGTCAAAACATCAAGTTCCTTGATATCATTCCCTGACCCTGTTTTAAGCTAAGCCATATAAAGGATTGAATCTCATACATACACTAATCTTCATAAAAGTTTCTAGTGAAAACAGGGGATATTACTCTGCTATTTGGGGATGGAAAGGACATTGGGAGAAAAGGCAACAGGGCAGAGAAAGCCATACTTCATTGCTACTTTATCAAGAAGACGAAGAAGAAGAGAGTGAGTTCATACCTGGGTATTTATGAGCAAACGTGTCCCAGATGCTAGGGCCCCGTCCTCCTTCATTTGCTGCACCTTCATACTTCATCATGTACAAAAGAAACCGAATAAGATTCAACCCTTTACTAGATAGATGTAAAAAAGTAGAGAATGTAAGAGTAAAAAGAAGCCATCGGAGCAGAAGGAAACCTGGTAAGCTGAAGACGCTGTTCCGAATAAGAAATCTGCCGGAAAACTGCTACGATAAAGAGAAGCTACCGTTTGAAAAAGGGCAATGGAAACTGCCAGGAGAAGAAAACCCCTAGCCCACATTGTTGGCATCTGATTCTCAGACTTTTCCTCCGATAAACCGCTTGTTCACATTATATACTGGGAAGAAGACAAGGGAGACTTTGTCTTGACTTACTGAAAAGGCAAAGAAAAAATAGCCTTATTTCTTACAAGGTTCCTTGCAACGATGCCATTATTCTCGAAAATGGTGATTAAGGGTTGTTTGGAACGATTTTTATTTTATTATTTTTAAAAATAATTTTTGAAAAAAATTTTAAAAAATAATTTTATAAAATAGAAAAATAAAAAAATTTGTTTGAGTAAAAAAAAATTTAGTTGTTTTTTGTGTTTTTTCAGAAAACAGCTTAAGAAAACAAGTCAAAATATAAAAAAAATATTTTTGTTTTTTTGTTTTCTAGTTACTGTTTTCGAAAAACGGTTTTTAAAAACAACTGATGAAAACAGTCACGCAAACGAATTTTTTTATTTTCGCAGAACAAAAAAACAAAAAAATAATTTTTAAAAACTAAAGCAAACAGGCCCTAAGTTTCCGTGCTCAGGCGAAAAAAAAATCATGCTTTTTAAGTTCATGCTCGATCTTCTTTCAAAAAAATATTTTTTATACAAAAAAAGTTGCTAAAAAAATATATTTTATAAAAAAATGTTATATTAAAATATAATAAACAAAAATAACTTTTAAATAAAAAATAATATTTGAATATAAAATTGTAAAAAACAATTTAAGTGATCAAATTATTAAAAATTATATTGTAAAAAAACTTTTTTATATTAGGGTTGGATAAAAAAATTTAATAAAATTATTTTTTTATAAAATAAAATTTAAAATTGTTATTTTAAAATATGTTTAATGATAGAGACTTTTTTATCATTAAATATATTTAAAAACTTTTAAGTTATTTTTATTTGTTAATAAATAAATTATAAAGAAATATCTTATTTATAAAAAAATTTATAATTTAAAATCTATTTTATATTAAAACAATAAAAAGTTGTCTGTCCTTGTCTCTCATCTCTGTCGACATGGGTAAGCGATTACAACTTATGATTCTTTTAATTTTTTTAAGAATCACTAGTTAGAAATTTTAATTTTTGACGTTTGATATAAGGATTAAAAAAATATTCCCAATAAATCAGGATTCTTGGGAGACATTTTTAAGCAAGTTTCCCACAAAAAATTTTCCATGCAGGGGGTGGTATTTTTAAATTCCAGTTCCATAAAAAAATTTTAGAGAATACAAGTGACCATTTTACCCTCCCTCACAAACCATCATACCATAAGTATTCTAAACTCCAAATTACAAATCTCAAACCTTAAACCCCAAATCTTAAGACTCAAACAACAAAACTCAAACTCTCAAATCCCAAATTTATAAACCCTAATTCTCCAACCCCCAAATACCCAAACACTAAACCCCAAATCTTAAGACTCAAATCTCAAAACCCAAACCCTCAAATCCCAAATCCCTGAATCCTAATTCTCCAACTCCCAAACCCCCAAACTCCAAACTCCAACCCCCAAGTCCCCAACCCCAATCCTTAAGCTCCAAACGTTGAACTCTAAACCCTAAGCTCTAAACCCTTAAGCCCCCAAGCTCCAAACCCCAAATCACCAACACCACCCATTAACTCCTATTTTTTCTTTGAAATATAAATTTATTACAATTTATATATAGGGGTATATTTGTAAAAATTATCTAAATTCTCAAGAAAATAACTTTTAAATGAAACGCGAAAATGTCTATTATTTTCAAGAATTTACGAGACCAACTAAATACAATTGTTACATTCCTAAGAACAAGATTCTTAGTAACAATGACTCCTAAGAATCATGTTTCAATCATATTTCTTAGGAGACAATTTTTTTTCCTATACCAAATGCCCCCTTAAAGATATTTTTGGGTTCTTGTGCTTCTCAATTGAGATAGAGATGTTTTTGAGTTTTAGAGATAAAGAGATGACAACTGCAGATAGTGAGGGAGGGTTGTTGGAAGGTAAAGCTTTTGATAAAGGAAATGGACAGGCCAGGTAAGATGCAAATCCAAGCCATGGCATCTACTTCTAAAGCTCTAGATCTTTATGATGTTTTTTACCGCAAATCCATCACTGCCCATTTGAAAAAGATAAACTCTTTTTGTTTTAATTTGTGTCTCTTTATAACAAGAACAAGTTTATGTGCCTGTAATTATAATTTTTGCCAGTGGTTGGATTTTAAGGTGTATCATGCTCTCAATTGAATGATGAACAAGCGATGGGAGAGAGACGAGAACTAGGAGTCGAAAATGAGAGATATCATGGTCACCGGCTTTAGATAAGGAAACTCTCTTTCTTCTTCCTTATTTTCCTTTAATTTGAAGTTAAGAAATTTGTTTTTAAATTAAAGAAAGATTTTTTATTTTTAACTTTATTTTTCTTGAAGGCAAAATGAGATCAGAACACTACAAATAAATTCAAAATTCCTTTTGGCTTGATTAGAATTCCTTCTCTCCAGATGGAATGAGATCCAAACGGGGCTTAAGTATATTATTAAGGTTTATTGAGATGATTCTATTCACATTCTATCAACTATACTCTATATTTTTTGTAACCGTATTTTATAATTATGTCCTAAAATGACATCAAACATAAATAAAAATAAATTAAGTAAAAAATTTTAAGTACTAGCCATTATATTTTTTTAGTCAATTAATATCATATATATTAATTGATATTAACAAAATTATAAGTGATATTAACAAAACTAGACATCAAACATCTATAAGCGGAACCATTAAATGTATTTAAAATTTTTTTAATACTCATAAAATATTCATGCTCTACATACATGAAAAAATTATTTGTCATTAAATAAATGTATACTTTCTTATATAATATATTAAATCAAACTGTGTAGCCCGGCATCCCATTCAAAATCATCAAAAAATGACCATGCATAATACCCCTTCACATTGACCCCATCCTTGGTATCTTAGATGGCCATCGTGGGATCTAATGCACATACTATCCTTGATCGCCTCTTTAACTGCTACTGAATTGAAACGGCTGATGTTCCTAAAGGACCTAAACATTATTTGATCATTCAGTGGTTCATCAGTAGGGGGTGAAATCAAATTTAATTTATAATTTGTATAATTTTTAAAATAAGTAAAAGAGGATTTCTTAGCTACTCTGGAGTAGTTTTTTTATTATTTTTAAATTTTATTTTATAATTTTATAATTTTTATTTTAAGAAATAATTTAATAAAATATAAAAAAATAGTAAAAAAATCATTTTTATTTTTTTTGTTTTTCTACTTTATATTTTAAATTATTTTTAATACTTATCTTTTGATTATTTTTATGTTTTTTGAATTTTTTTAAATATTTTATATTATTTCTTAAAATAAAAATTATAAAAAAATTTAAAAATTATAAAACAAAATTTAAAAAAAATAAAAAAGATACTGTAGAGTATTTCAGAGTACCTTAGAAGCCACCTAAGTAAAATTATATAGAAAATATTTTGTAACAAGTTGATGACTAAAATTATAAAAAATGAAAATAAAATATTACATAAACTTTGAATCACGTAAAATATTTTTGTTAAATTTGATGTTAAGTTATTTTACTTTAATAAAACATATGATATTTTTATTAATTTTTTTAGTTTATTATTATTAGTATAATAGAATTGATAGACTTTTTAGGTATTTAAATTTTGTTTATGATAGAGCGAGAAGATAGATGTTGAAGTGACATAGATAAACAATAGTAACAATATATTAAAATATAAAAGCAGAAGAACTTTCAATAAAAAGTTATTCAGAATAGTGAATTAAATTTCAAATCTCATATTCAATCTCAATAAATTTATGAATTAAGGAGATCTCGTAAGGAAAATAACCAATAAAGTGTAAAAGATAAGAAGCTTAACTTTTAAAATTAAATAAAAAATAAAAATTTTTTACATGATAATAAGATTCGAAAAGATAATTGATACTATATAAATTAATGATAACACACACAAATAGTGAAGAGATAAAATATTATGTATTTATGTACGAATAATATATTTATAAAATTAAATAATACATTTATAAAATAAAAGAAATAATATAAAATTTTTAAAATGGACAAATCATTATTTAAAAAATTAATTACATATAAAAAAATTTTAAAAGTAAATAAATTTTTTGGGACAAATATTTTTTAAAATTTTTTTACATAAAAAATACAATTTTGGGGACAACTGCCCTTTATGTACCAGATCCGCCAGATCATTGATATGAAAAGGGAAAGTATAATTTATTCTGGAAATGTGGAAAGCTAAAGAGCCCAGAACCATAAATGCTATGTTTCCCCACCCCGTTCTCCTGGAAATCATGGAAAACCATTACATATTTGGTAAGTTGGTAACTAAGGAAGAACTCTCAAGTCAAAACAAGGGGAAAGACACATTCAACTACATATTCAAACCCTAATGGTAGGCATGATTCAAACTAGGTCATTATATCGCCACTACAATAGACTACCAAATGGATTAAATTAGCTAGCATCTTCGCTTCGAGCATGCGAATCAATACAAGAAAAAAAATTGCTAAAATGAATAATAAGGGTGTGATTGGCAGGACAAGTAAATAAAATGATTAAAACGGGACGAATCCAAAAATTTATCTAAAGAGAGAATGAGCTGTGCGAAAGGGGAAGAGTCCAAAAATTTTGGTATGATCATAAGAAAAAAATAATGGGCAAATAAAAAATAAATAAAGGTCTACATGAAAAATTAAAATAAGATGTTATTATTTTTCTACTTACTATTATTACTATCACAAATTACCAAGTACAATATTAAAAGAGAGGGGTGAAGATCTATGCTTCTCCTAATCCATCCCAAACTAAAACACTAAATGTGATTGACACATGTAAACCAATTTTAAACTCACAACACTTAAGGTTGGTGCATAATTAGCATCTCCTCTTAAGAAAATATTAAAATTATTAATTGTATTGTTCAAGTTGTGCTAATATTTATGTTATTTTTATTTAATGTGTTTATGACATTTGACGTATTATTATTATTTAAATATCTTTTCAAATAATTAGCATGAAGAAAAGTTAGATAGATTAAAACACTTGTGAAAATGATCGATTTAGACAAGTTAGATAGACAAGTAAGATCATTGATATCCCTATAAGCCTGAGGTTTTTTTATTTGGTGTTTTTTTCCTCTTCTAACTCTCTCTCTGTCATGCTCTTTGTGTTGAAATACAATCAAGCTTCACAAACAGAACAGAGCCTAAGATTTTGAATCTCCATATTTAATTTGTTGATATAGCAGAAATTAAGCCAAAACCATGGCTAAGAGACCATTTTGTGGAGTGTATTTTGCAGGTGATCAACATCGTCTTCACCTTTTTTTGAATGTCAATTGGAAATTAATCAAATGGGTTGCTCTTGCAGTATTCTCCTTTCAGGTAAAGTGATCCAAAATTCTAAGTGATATATTCTTTAAAGCTTCTTAAAGTAGACATCTAATAAATAGCATTTTAGAGAATAAAAGCAAGATGTGGAATATGGTTAATAGCAACTTGTCCATAAAGGAATAAGGTACGTAGAAGTTAATCTAAGAATTTTAGGCCCAGTTTGAAACTGTTTTCAAAAATTATTTTTTGTTCAACTAAAATAAAAAAAAAATTGTTTGGCACATTTTTTATCAATTATTTTTAAAATTATTTTCTAAAACTGTAATTGAGAAAACAAAAAATTGAGAATAAGTTTAAGATGTTTTTATTATTTATGTTCTCAAATTTTTTTAAAAACATAGATAATACATTAGTTTTAATTAATAGTAAAGTTGTAAATATATATTCTCAAATGAAAACCCTTTTCCTTCTAAAAAAATTATTCTCAAAATTTATAATCAAACAAGTTTTTTTTTTCTTTTTTAATTCTAAAAATTGTTTTTAGAAAATAATAAACCATAAACACTTTCAAACAATCCCTTAAATATCCAAAAAATTAAAATGAGATGAGGAGTAATGTTATATAGCTCTTATTATGATATAGCATCCTTCTCATACACAGCACTCTCACCACTTTTTTTTTTCTTTTACTTTTTTATTTTATATTATTTAAAATATTTTTAAAAATGTTTTTATTTTTTAAACAATAAAAAAATTTAATTTTAATGTTCCAAAAGTACTGTTCAAACATATTATTTAAATGAGAAATAAAAAATTTTAAAAAATTAAAAAAATTATCAAATATAAAAAATATTTCAAATAATACAAAATAAAAACACTCAAGAAAAAATATATAGTGAGAAATAAAAACAAAAAAATCCAGTATAGAAACTATAGTAAAAATGTATTGTAGCATAGTAAAAATCATATTATATCCTGCACTCCTTTTTTATTCGACTAATGTAATAAGCTTCTTAACCAAAAAGATGAAGTGGTGGTAGATAGACTAATAATGTTATTAATAATGATTTTTATTTTTTATTTTTTATTTTTTAATTATTAATATATTATAAAATATTAATGATAATATATAATAATAAAATAATATATACAAAAAACAGATAAAAATAATATAAAAATCATTATTTTATACTAAATATGTTTAATCAGTACTCACATCTCCTTTTTTTTTTTTTCCTTCTTTCTTTCATTTGCCTTCCTTTCCTCTTCTTTTTCCCCAATTTCCCTCTTTTTCTTTTTTTATCTCAGTTCAAAAGAAGTTATTCCCTACCGTCTACACAGGAAATTTTGATAAATATTTTTTTTGTTTTTTATTTTTTAAAATTAATTAAATATTTCTTATATCATATATTTTTTAAAATTTTTTTAACTTACAAATAAATAATAAAAAAAGTTATGAATAAATAGTATTAAAAATTAAAAAAATTAAATTTTTTTAAAAAATAGATGATATAAAAAATAATTAATTAATTTTAAAAAATTACAAAAATTAAAAAAACATAAAAAATTAAAAACTAAAATTAGGGGGTAGGTTAGTCCCCCCTTAATCTTTTCACCCTCTTTTTCCTTTCTCTTCCATTTCTTCAACTTCCTTCTCTCTCTATCTTCTTCCCCTTCTCATTGATAACAACATGTACGTTTCTTCCTCCTCCTCATTTTCCTTTCTTTGCCTTCAACTTCTATAATCTCTCCAAGTAACCTTTGACAAGGTTGAAAAAAATAATCTATGATTTTTATAGTTGGGTTTCCTCTAAATTCAAGCTGTTTAATTTTTTCTTCATAATTTAATTGTAATTCATTTCATAAAAAAAAAAATTTATAAGCTGCTTGAAGATTGTGAGCAAGATTATGTTTTCAGATATCGAATTACAAAAATCTTTATTTTACCACAAAGGGATTCAAGATTATTTTACCGATATATTTGGCAAGATCTTAAAAAGAATAATGTCAACTTCCAAAATGAAAATTACAGTGAAAAAAGTGTTACATGAATTTAGACTTAAAGAATTTGACTAAGAAATTAAAAAGATAAAAGATAGAAATACAAATAAAAATAAAAATATAAAACCAACTGATAAACACATTCAAATTAATAAGAAAAAAATTAAATGTAATGAAATAGAAACAAAAACATTATGGTCAAATCAGATCTCTCTATAGGAATCACATTGCGTCGTTTTGTAATGAGAAAGAAAGGAGGAGACCGGAAGAATTTCAAAGGTCTAAGACCCACATTGCGTCGTTTTGCAACGAGAAAAAAAGGAGGAGAGAGAAAAGAGCGAGAATAAGAAATGGAGAAAGGAGAGAGAAGACATTTTTTTAATCTTTAATTATAAAATATTATCTTAACAATTTTGTCAATAAAAAAATGACACTACTATTATTAATAATGTACAGATCGCATCACCTTTAATTATTAACCAATATGAATGAAAAATATTAAATAACAACCAAATTAGTTTAAAATTCGATTTATCACTTTTTAAAATTTAAGGAATATTTGTAAATGGCCTAAAATTAAAAGGTATTCGTGTATTTTTTTTAAAATTAGTTATATTCAAATAGAATTATCTTCATTAATGGAGTTTCTATAAGTAGCATTATTATCATTCTTTGTCTTCTTTCTTTATTTTTTCTTTTATTTTGTGTCTCTTTTTTATATTTTTTTATAAATTCAATTCTTTGTGACAAATTAAACATAAAAAAGTGACTATTTAGACAAAAATGGATTTAATTATGAAAATGTTATACTCAATTAACAATAAATTATTATTTTTTTGATTAGTTTTTAGATGAACAGCTACTAAATTAAATTCTTTTCTTAAATTTGAGCAAATAAATATGACTAAGTTCAGATGTTACTTATGAGCTTACATTGTTACGTGAAACTGGCCGCATAAAAATAGTTGTAGATGGGGTCATGGGGACATGCTAGGTTAGTCGGTTCTATGCTTCTCCTTCCTTTACCTTGATTGCAACAATTCAAGCTTGTAGTGGAATGAGACTTACGTCTGTTCAGATATTTTTTAAAATGAATAATTTTTATAAAATAAAAAATTGATTCTTAAAAAAAATATATTTTAGTAGAATGAGAAGTTGTTTTACGTTTGAATGTAGTAAATAATAATGACTTTTAAATAAAAAAATGTGTTCGGTTATAAAATTGTAAAATAATTTTTGATTGATAAAATTATTAAAAAGGACATGTACAAGAAATTTAAAATTAATAATTTTTAATGGATAAAAATTATATATTTAATTTAAAAATAATAAAATGACTATATACATGATTAAAAATAATAATTTTTAAAATAAA